>OZ038476.1:98947359-99169859 GCA_964036315.1 Acanthosepion esculentum
ACAACCTGTCGAAAAACTAATACATTTATCCATTTCAATGTTTCAGTTAGACGAAAGGCACGAGGTAGAAGTCAGAGGAGGGTAGAAGGTATTTGTCTTAAAGGGAAAAAGTTTTACAAAATTAAACCCGAATATTAACTTTAATAATTTGGGGTTATATGAAGGATGAAATATTAATTTAAAATAGCAAAGAGAAAATATAATATGTGTTATGATCCAAGGCTAGGACCAAGGAAGAACAACACGAACACAAGAGTAGAAATAACAAAGATATATTACACAGAATAATAATACAAGATGTGAAAGGTGTTAGTATGACTGTCAGTCTGGTTTGGAGTGAAATACTATTGGCTCGACTCAATTCCGTCTCGTCTCTCTCTCTTGAGAATCGCAGTATTCATATTGTCAGGAAGAGTTCACTCTGTCGTTATAGGTAAGGTCCCATAACAATATGCTAAAACCAGATAAATGTTTATATTTTTTTAATTCCATGTTGATGCTTTGCTATTGCAAATGAGCATTTTCAAAATACAACTGAAAAGTCTATTTAAAACCTATTACTATAGAAACCTTACTACTTAAAACGCTGCAGTCGATTTGAAACATTATAACAGTAAATAGTAAAAAAAAAAAATATTACCGTTAACAAATTCACAAATTTTCTATTAACTTTTCTGTTGTAACCTAGGGAAGGTTACTGAATAGAATAATTACACGATGGTTGGTAATGAATGATAATACTTAGGACACAAACAACACATATAAGATTCGCCAGCGGCGCGTAGAAGAAGTAGTCAACTGCTAGAAGTGAGTCAAGTGAATTCCACAATGAATTTCCAACTACTGGATATCTACCAACCGCCCCACGCGGCCAGATGTGGCACAAGGTCGAATTTAATGTGGGGTATCCGAGTCCGTAAACTCGGCCAAAAATTCCCCGTAAACCCCGTATAAAACGGGGTCGGGTTGTTGTTTACGGAAACGTGACTCTGCCCTTCGACATAGCCTTGTCAAGGGATCCTCTCTGCCCGAAGGCAGAGAGTTTGACCAGCACAGCTAGAGACGAATCTACAACTGCAGGATATCTACCAACCACTTCACGCGGTCAGATGTGGCCCAAGGTCGAATTTAATGTGGAGTATCCGAGTACAGGTAGCTGTTTCCCGAGACGAAAATCTGCCCTTCGACATAGCCTCGCCTGGGGATCCTCTCTGCTCTGAAGCAGAGTTTGAGCAGCACAGCTGGAGACGATCTCCAACTGCTGAATTATTTATTGCACAAAAGTACAAATATGGCACAAGGCCGAAAAGGGGAAAGGGGGGAAAGGATGGTCATCTTCTGAATTAACTTTAAACTTAGCTAGCCGCAACCACTGACCCAAACATACAAACAATATTCCTTTCACCAAAATAATTCATTCTTACTTACCATTCTTACTTCATCCACCATAACGCCTCAAAAACTATATGATGTCCTAACTAGTCCCCATATATACAATTCATTGTCTGTGGGGCGAGGGATAAAATAACAATTTAAAAAACTTAAAAACCTCAATGTGTATTTACAATGAGTATAAAACTATGTACAAGAAACTAAACAAAATGGTGTTAGTAGTAAAACCTCCCATAGCCCTAAATGTGGCAGAAATATCACTTAACTGCGTGACTTTAAAAAATATGAAACATTCATACAAGCCATGCACTCACTACAAATACTCACCCATTCAAACACAACAACAAATACGAAAAACACACTCGAAACGAAAGTCACCCCGCACCCACCAGAGATCTGACATCACTAACCACCTAATGATGGGAGGGATGCGGAATTAAACAAAAGAAAGGGAAAAAATAGGAGCAGAAATAAAAGGGCCAATGAGCATACATACCCTAGCTAAGTTAACTTTCAAAAAGGAGAGAAAACTAAAACAAAAACCGACCTAAACTAACCTATACACAAGGGCTGAGTTGCCAATGTTCAACCCAGCAAATCCCAAAATCATTAATGCCTAACCGGCATCAAAATGCCACTCTAAGTCAGCACCTTTCACTCTGCGGAGACGCGCAAGACTCACCCATCTTTCGCCAAATTCCAATTTCCGTCCTGATCTTGACTTTAAGCTGATGCCTAAAGAACAAGATCAGTTGGGAAGAGGTAAACTTCTCGTCTCCATGAAATTCCTTCTGTCGCGCCGTCCATATCACCCCTAGTAAGCATAGGAACATATAGTGCTCGGCCTTAGTCAACGGCGGTACTATATTGCTACAGACAGAACTGGCCTCAAGGACAAAAAACTTTCCGCGCGAAATGCGAACTATGATGTCTTCAAGAAACTTGCACAACGGAGCTACGACACTACACTGAAAAAAGGCGTGACATAGGGTCTCCACCTCCCCACTGCAGCGAACGCAGTTTGGCGATTTTACCAAATCCGCCGAACAAACTCTTTTGGTGACCCAGAGGGCCCCTCGAATCAATAGCCAGGTGGGTGATGCCTCAGAGTTATTGAGACATTTCAACCCAGGCGCCCAAGGTCATATGCAGCGAGCCTCCCGACTCGTCAGACCGAGCTCGCCTATCAAAGCATCTTGAACACCTGATTACGAGACAACGGCTGGACGTCGGAGAGGGCATCCTTCGCCCGTAAGAGTCGCTTGAAGGCAAGCCGACATTCACGATAGAATACTTATCGACGAGATCAAACCCGCCGATAATGTCTCGAAACGACTTAACATCCCGGTTGTTAGTACCCGATCTTTGCCCTATACGATCTATATCGGGATCAAGGACGGCATTCCAATCACCCGCTAGAACTACCGAACGAGATGTCATCAAGAACGGCTCGATCTGACGAAACAAACCAGGCCGCTGCGCATGGTCATTGGGCGCATAAACCCCAATGAGACGAAGAGCCTTATCCTTTATGGTAACATCCAGTACGCAAAGCCTGCCCGCCGGATCCGCGAAGACAAGTGTACACGCCGCATCCAGAGACTTGCTCACCAGCCAGGAAATACCCCTCGAGCGTCCATCAAAACAAGCTGAATAGAGGACGAACCTCTTAGACAGAATGTCCTCAGGGTCGCGAGATAAAAAAACGGGTCTCCTGTACGCAACATACATCCACTGCGAGGCGCTGAAGATCGCAATCAAGTCTCTCCCTTTGAGATTCCAATCTCAGGCCCCGGACATTCAAACTCGATAACCAGAGTGCTATTATCAGACCTAATTAGGGTGGGGACACTGGTTTGAACATGGTCGGGGTAAGGATACCGACAGTCTTTCCCAGAAACCTATAGCCCATCTCAGTCTTGATGGTACCGTCTTGGGAGAGACCGCCTATATCCCAGGGAAATGTCAGTTTCAGAGCTCTAAAAAGGAAGGGATGAAATAAACTGGGACCCTACCTGCACAAAACTTTTTCAAATGTTTCAGCTCTTTACTCCGTGGAATGGCAATTGGAGGAGACATTTTGCAGGACACGATTACCTCATCCAACATGGCCCATGCCTGGCGATCTCTAGTTCCTGTTCTTATAACTGTAAAGACTCTCTGGGCATGAGGAAAGTTTTGTGGATTATCCACATCCTTGTCGGCGTATTGGCGCATGGACAGAAGATACTTTAAATCTTTTATACGATTTCCGTAAACCCTGGCGAATTTAGAGCGGGAGGGGGCATTTCAGTGTTTTTAATGGGGGAAGGACTGGGAGTATGATGAGGGGTAGATGAGGATATTTGTTTGTAAGGGTTGGAATCTCTACTGACTGAAGGGAAGAGTTTTAACAGGTGATGAGAGAGGGGTAAAATGTTTCTGAGGAGAAAGATGTTTTTGAGTTGCAGGTGAGGACAAGGTAGATGACGTTGTGGGAGTAGCTTTTTTTTGTCTGAGACTGCTTTTGCTTGTCCAACTTCTCTTTCAGCTGTTTTATCTTTTCAGATTTCTCGAAACCCGGGTCGTATTTTTTTGTTGCTCTTTTAAGGTCGAATCAGAGACCGGGGCAGCGCCCTTAACGTTGACAGTGGGAGTGGGGATGTTTGTGCCTTTCGTCCTTGGGGCTTCATGGGACTGAGGTCCCGCTGTCTGGCGCTTCCCTCTGGCCTTACCAGAAACCTGCCATTCCCCCTCCTCCTTCACCACAACTGCACTAGCAGTGGGCGAAGGCTCTTCAGGGAATGGGGACTTAGTACTAGACCCAACCGAAGGTTTCACCGACCCGGTCCCGGAAGCTGTCATGCCCATTACAGGTGAGGCGGTAGGTAAAGACGCGGTCAGAGGGGAGTTTTGGTCAACTGGAGCCCGACTTCCAGAAGCCTTCTTCTCTGGGCAGGAAGAGGAGAGGTGACCAGTCTCTCCACACTTCCAACATACCGGCTTGCGACCGGTCACAATAACCGGCAGCTTCAGGCTCCCTACTTCCAAACAGTTGAGGATGGAGAGGAAGGCTTTACGATCCAATAAATTCGAAACTCTATCCCCCGTTCAGGCTATCGCAGGAAGCACCCAGTATCTCGCCATACTGGGAGAAAAACGCGGCGACGTGTTCCCCGACAACCTGAGGAGGAACTTCGTATATTGCCGCGCTGGTCCTTCGCTTGCCTTGCTATTCAGTATGCAATATTATGTCTTTAGTGATTAAATCACGACTGGAAGCGTCTATACAGTATCCTGGCGTGGGTAGCAATATGTCGCACATGAAGTAGCCGGCTCCTTTAACAATTCTGAGGGGCTTGAACCCCAAGGACTTCAGTGATTTTATCACTGTTTTTCTGTCGAGCAACAAATTTTGCGCGAACGCTTGTCCACAACGAAAACTGACACAATTTTTTTGTCAATTTTTCTTCTAAGAGTCCACCTTCTACGACAAGGTGTGTGTAACTCTTAGCTCGCTCCCAAATTTCCGCAATATTGATTACATACTTTGGCGGGGGGGACTTCCAACAGGAATTCCCAGGACTCAATATTATCTTTTTCCTTAAATTGGCCATTATTGGCTTCCATATTTTTGGACATTACATTTTGGCCTCCGCACTTTTAGTTGTCATGTTTGGGCAGTTTATTTCTTCATTATCTCGGGATGTACCCGGCAAAACTGGGTACTCCTCTGTGCTATCTTTGTTAAGCGGGTGTTTCTTAATGGAGAACAAATGTTTTTTAATAGCCCGTCTATATTCGGCCAACATTCTTTTCTTTTATTTAATCAGGAAGGACGTAATTTTCGGGTGTTTTTCCCCACTTTATTTTTCAAATATAAGACGGGAATGGAAGGGGAGCGGTGGTAAGGACAAGGGACGCCTATAGGCGTAAAAAAAAATAAAACAGCAAAAAGTTAACAAAATTCGCCAAGTAGCGAAAACAATTTTAGAAAGATAAACAGTAAATGATAATCACAAAAATACAATTAAATACGGTAAATAAATAAACAAGACAGTAAAAGATACTTGACGTGAACTATTAGACACAAACAAACAAAATTAGAACAGTTCAAAATGAAAAAACACAAAAACAAAATTCATACGAACGAAAACCCGTATAAATTATACAAAAAAAGGTAAACTACAACAATAAACCCTTTTTTTAAACTAAATATTAAAGTAAAAAGGACAAGCTACAAACACAAATACGAAACAATACGTATTAACTAAACAAAGAAATCTAATATGACCGCTAAAAATAAAGGTTTTCCAATAAACGAAATACGAACATAGAAAACAGACAAGTTAGACTAAATAAACACAAACAGTTAGGACAAATATGAACACAGAAAAATTAAACAATTAAAACACAGAACGCTTAACAGATATTAAAAAGGAAAAAATAAAGAACGAATTAACACGTAACACGTAGTAAATGAACAAAGAAAAATAAAATCTGACGTCAACAGAAATATTAACACGTTGAAAAATAAACAAATAAACTCTGGGAGTGGGGTATAGAAAATCGAAGACAAAAAATAATAACTTAAAAAGGAAACTTTAACGTAAAAATCAAAACTAATAATAAAATAAATACAAAATAAAAGGAAAAATAAAAATGGTAATGTAAATAACTGAAAAAGAAAGGAAAAAGTGAAAAAAAATCAAAGAAAGTTTTCAAATAATAGTCAGCAAATAGTGAACGTAAAAAGTAAAATAAGACAGAACTTAACTAAAACGGACTTTGTAGAACAAAAAGGTAAATTCCAATAAAGGCAGAAAAAGCGGTCTTAACACGTCTAATAAGGACTACAAACGCTGTCCAATCTCCGACTGCAGACCAACATACAGTATTTAATACTGTATTTATGTGAATGGGGACATACCCATTATCGTCCGTAGGTATGCGACATTTTCCTTAGAGCTTTCCATTGTATTTTGAAAATGATTACGTATGTAGCGAAACTTCAACACGCAAAACAACATCAACATCCAGTTGGTTTTTAGTTGATTTTATTCCATTTTACATACTTTGTCAGCTATTTCACATCATTTATCACACACACGCACATATGATAGGGACAATATAAATAAAGACAAAAGGAAAATAATTCTTAGTCATCGCGTAATTGACTTTATCGAGTAAAATGTAATTATTTTCTTTTGCAACAAGTATTTATAGACAGGAGTAAAAATGACGGTTTTAAAAACTTTTAAATGTAAGAACGCTCATAAATATATGTCATGGTAATTGAAAGTCAACCTAAACTATGGACGATGCTAAGTGATATAATGTAATGTCTTTTAAACGAAAGCCAGTAAATGTTATTATTATTGTTGTTTTTGAATTTTTTATAATATAATTATTATTTATTTTATTATAGCTTGAGAAATTAATTTATGTATTTATATATTTTAAATAATAGGTTTTGAATTTAAACTTTTTTTAAAAAATTTTATAAAATGATAGTTACGTATGACGGCTTTAGAAAGTGGTATATCTTTTAGAAAAGGAGATATTTTAAAAACTCTGGGGCACAGATTTATATTTTGGTAAGATTCGATAGCGGCGGACTCAAAAATTTTCCGTCTAAGTTACGTTCTCTTTTAATAAGTATGGCAGTCTTTAAATCGAAGTTGTGGTTGAACTTATTTCTTTGCATTTCATAAATTATGTATAAGATCCTATTTATGAACACAAAAAGGAACTTATAAAAAATTGGCAGCGATGAACCGGAGCTTTTCATTTGAGTTCGTTGTCCCCCCAGAAACGTGTCCTGTCATGCACATCAATATGGCCGCTGTTGAAAGTCATTATCCGCTGCCTAACAGGTGCTCGTATTCAGTATATGGCCTAAACGTTTAGCAAGCATCGACTAATACGGTACATGATCAAATTAAAAGAACTGTTGGTGGAAAGATTGTGCCTCGTTTAATAAACACGAATACTTTTACGTTTTTAAAGCTTTTTAGTAAGAACTATTGCACTAATATGCCAGAAAGAAAGTAAAGAGGCCCCTTTTTCATTTTTTAATCGGTATCACCCCATGCAAGGCAGTAAAGCCACTAAGACACAAAGGGTTACATGGCGTGGAACAGAAACATTAATAATAAGCAGGAAAGAGTAATCAGGACAATTGATAGCGATTGACATTGCATTTAAATTTTTGCAGATTAAAGTTGGCTGGAAAGCATGAAGCCGGTAGGGAGTTCTACGGACGAGAAAATAAACTGTTAGCATATGATTTACGGTTACCTCTAATCAACTCAACTGTAAATTGATGAATTCTCGGCGCCAGTCTAGTACTGCGTTTAAATTTTTTTACATCTATGTACCATGGAGAAGAGCGATATTTATTTGAAAATATTTACGAAATACGGCACAAGACCAAAATGAGGAATGGGGAAAAGGACGGTCTTGTTCTCTCTTAACTTTAAACTTAGCTAGCCACAAATACTGACGCAGACATATAAACAATATTCCTAACACCAAAACAACACATTCCTACTTACCTTTCTTACTGCATCCACCACAATACCTCATGTCTCTGTGAAAATCCTAACTAGTCACCATATGTACAATTCATTGTCTCTGCGGGAGAGGAATAAAACAACATTTTTAAAAATAGCCCCAATGAGTATTTACAATATGAAAACAAAAGTATTTACAAGAAACGAAATAAAATAATGTAATACTCCCACCCAATATTCCTTAAATGTGGCAGAAACATCAGTTAACTGGACGAAATCATTGCGGGACTTTAATAATATAAAACATTCACTCAAGCACACACTCATTCAAACACAACAAGAAATACGAAAATCACATCCGAAACGAAAGGCGCCCCACATCCACCGGAGAACTGACATCACTGACCACATAGCGAGGAGCTCAACCGAACAATTACCATGTAAGTATTTATAGAGAAGGCACAGAGTGGTGGGGAAATGACTGAAGCCGAGACGCCAGGTCAGGACTAATAATATTGCTGATTACTTCTTTGTATTTTATCAAGGAGCTCTTGCTAAATAGCAGGGACAACAGAGAATATGTAGCAGTAATATTCTAAGTATGAACTCGTATAATAGATTCTGGAGAGAAAAATTGTCTCGAACGACACGGCTGACTTTTTAGGATTTGCATTCCCCTCGCTTTTGAATACGCTGAGCCCCAGCGTCCGTCCTTTGATTCTCGTTTTCATTTTAGTGAAGCAGACTTGAACATGAAATTAAACTGTTCATTATCATAAATAAATAAAACTCGACTCGTGGCAAAAACATACTAAACTATTTCACTCATACGGTTGCATTTTTCTCAGTCATTACTATGTCTGATTCGTACTTCAATACGATAACAATGACTCCATGAAGTAAGCAGATAATTGAACACCAGCTTTCTCTTTTCACTGCAAAGAGTTTTTAAATTAATATCAATAACAAATTTTATTGTATATACTTTAGAGAAAATTGCAGACGATCACATGAAAACTGGATTGTGACCTCAAATCTAAAACAAATCTATTTTAATAGTTTCGTTGCAGCAGATTGTCCTTATCCTAATAGAAAAAATAGAAATAAATGATATACTTCATGCTGAGCGTTTTCGTTTAGCGCCATCAAATATAATGAAAGAATTGTTATTAAAAATGTAAAGACGTTAGGTATACACAAATAAAATATTGTTGATATGTTTCTCCGTTTACCTTTTTTGGAATTCTGATATTTTGAAGTGAAATCTCCACTAAAAAAAAAGTTTTCTGTTTACCATGTCTTAAATCCTACGTGGTTTAGGAGTGATAACAAAAAGACAACATTTATTAAGACCTAGAAAGGACAGGAAATTGTGGCGAGCCATGATCTCCAACGTCCCTAAAGGACACGGTACATAGAAGAAGCAGATATAATGACAGTATAACGTCAACAATTATATATATATATATATATATATATATATATATATATATATATATATATATATATATAGTCAAACCTAATGAGCCAGACAAACCTACCAAGGTTTCACTTAAGCAGATCATCAGGGTCAGCTGGCTAAAGAGGCAAAAGAAAACGGCATATTTATAGGCGACAACCAAGACAACACCACGTGACCAAAGACAAAAAGAATCAAAAGAAAAAGAAAAAAGAAAAAAGAAAGACAATAACACAACACCGGGGGGGGGTTAAGATTTATTCAAATGACTTAAAAGGGGAGGGTATATTTTAAGAAAACACGGATAATAAAGGTGGAATAACAATACAATCAGGGGAGAAGGCCTATTTCAATAACCAAGATTTTCTATGCCTACATTTGTTAAGAATCTCGGTTTGAGAGTTTAATAGATTATTAGGTTCCTTATATAATGCTATGGCTAATTTTTCCTCTATGCATAGCTTTGAACCTGTATCTGTGCGATTATTTTCGACAGACTTTCATGTTCCTGGCTCTTTCTTTTTTTTTAAACCTTTTTTCCTTCGAGATTGATTTGAATAATGGCAAATCAAGAATTCGAAGGTTTTTCGAGACGAGTATAGTTACCTATATATATATATATATATATATATATATATATATATATATATATATATATATATATATATATATATATATGATCAACAGAAAAATTGCCAGAGGACCTAACACTTTAGACAAGAAAAATCCTGAACAAGAAAAGAAAAATGAAGGAAAAACCAAAAGGAAGGTACTCAACGCCCAGATTATCTACACATAGCAAAAAACGCTTCATAGCGTCAATGATTAACAAAGGACATCCGGAATGGTTACTCGAGTTTCACGATCTTGTGATTTGCAGACAACTAGAACGTCTCTCTCTTTCTCTCTCTCTCCCCCATATATATATATATATATATATATATATATATATATATATATATATATATATATATATATATATATGTAATTTCATTTTTAACCGAGTTCACCCAAGGCAAGGCATTAAAGTCACTAAGACACAATGGGTTATTTGGTGTGTCAGAATTAGAAAACAGAAACATTATTAAGGGGCGAGAACAAAAGAAAAGTAATCAGGAGAAGGGTAGATAGCGATTGACATTTAATTTAAATTTTTAAAGATTAAAATTGGATTGAAAGTATGAAGTCGGAATGGAGTTCCACGGGCGAGAAGTGTGGAAAAAGAAACTCTTTGCATAGAATTTACGTTTCCATCTAACCGATGCAACTGTAAATTGATGAGACCTTGTCGTCATGCTAGTACTGCGATTAAATTCAAAAAGCGAAGAGCTTATTCTACCAATTACTTAGAAAGTATTTATAGAAAAGACACAGGTAGGCAACTTTACTTTGCGGTGGGGAAGTGACTGAAGCCGAAACAGCAGATCAGGACCAATAATATTGCTGATTCTTCTTTGGATTTTATCAAGGAGCTCTTGATAAATAGCAGGAGCACCGGACTATATGTGGCATACATATATATATACATATATATATATATATATATATATATATATATATATATATATATATATATATATATACTCATAATGACAAATAACGAATTTTGGATTGACTTCATGGTTGGCGAATAGACTCTTCTTTTAATTCTGTTGTTCTCAATCATTTCGATGTTTTCACGGGACCCAACAAGTTATTGGTCAAAAACTTCTCAAGTACTTTCTCATTCCTGCATTACTGATCGAAACTTGAAAGCTATTAAAAAACTAAATGATTATTAATAATAATAATAATATTATGACTTTGCTGCATGGTTCCTTTGTATGTATATGAGATGTGATGCTGTCGTTGCTTTGTGGAGGTGGTCGTGGTCGTGGTGGTGAATGCATTCTGAAAAACTTATTTCAGGATAACTAAAATGTTTACATTTGTTATGCCACCAAATATACGCCCAACTTTTCTTTGGTAATTTAAAAAAATGTCTCTATGACACATTAATATTTCAAATAAAAACAAAAATTCCCTCTATACGGGAGACAACTTGAAAATCTTGACTAAAGCTTGACTGCTGTCACTGCTATTCCTGGCGAATTTATGGCCGTGAGTTTAGTTTTCGGTCCAACAGGAGCCAACATTACAAAAGACAAGTTAATTGCTTTGAACGAAGCATCGCGGATGACAAGACTTTTAAAGGTTCCAAAGGAATAAACATTTGTGATTGGTGCACTGATGACTAATTCAAGTGAAACAGAATTATGGCTTCCGTCTTGCTTAAAACATATTTTAAGAAAGCTAAGGAGATAAGAGATTTTACTTAAGATGATAATTCTTTTGATAATGATTCCGCTTATGAATTTGATCGTCGCATGGGAAATAAATGCGTCCATCTTTGGTATGATCACTGGTTATTTCTTTACGAGTTTTCCAGTTGTTAATGTTAAATCAAACCGTTCACATAAACTTACTTCGCAACTCCTATTGAAGAAGGAAACATGAGACTTCAAATTGAACTCACAACAAAAGAGAAAATATTAACAACTTGAATTAGTCATCTATGCACCAGTCACAAATGTTTATTCCTTTGGAACCTTTAAAAGTCTTGTCATCCGCTATGCTTTGTTCAAAGCAATCAACTTGTCTTCTGTAATGTCGGCTCCTGTTGGACCGAAAACTAAACTCACGGCAATAAATTCGACAGGAAGAGCAGTGACAGCATCAAGCTTTAGTCAACATTTTCAAGTTGTCTCCCTTGCAGAGGGAATTTTTGTTTTTATTTGAAATACTAATGGGTCATAGAAACTTTTTTTTTAAAAATTACCGAAGAAAAGTTGTACGAATATTTTATTTACATAATTTAAATATTTCCTGATCCCTCTACTTCTTGAATTCCTTTCTTTTTCCTCTCTCTCTCTCTCTCTCTCTCTCTTTCCCTCTATCTCTTCTTCCAATTTATGTCTATTTCTCTCTCCCCACTCTCTCGACCTTCATATTATTCCCGTTTAAATCTCTTATCGTATTTGTTTCCTCTCGCTAGTTACTTTATTCAGAGAACAGCCAATTGTCTCCAAATTTAAAAAGTATTAACTCAACTCAGGTGACAAGTTATTTTCTTTGTTTATATTTAATAATTCATTCTGTTGATATGGGAATTGATTGTTGACCCTAAGCTACTCACTTAATATTAATAGTGGTGTATATTGAGTATCAAAAATGAAGCGGAAGTACTGGTGGCAGCCATTTGCAACTGACGAGATGTGTCGTTCACAGCGTACAGCACAACGAAGAAACAGCTTTGAAACAACGCTCCAGAGTTTCTGATACTGCAAAACTTTGTCAACAACAACCCGGATGTTTTGTTCCGTCTCAGGTGTCAAACCTAAACAATGTTTATTATTGGTTCTTTATTATTATAACTAGCTTTCGATGGACTATTTTACCCGGTGGATCAAAAAGATTAATTGAAAATTTACAAATATTAACTTTGTAAAACCCAAGATGGAAAGATAAAAGAGGATTATGTCTAAAGAATCAGTGACGAGAAAAAAATAGCACTAAAATCCAGATATTAGAAATAAACAAAAATGAATCTTCTTTTATGTGTCGACTTAGACGATCATGACACTCCACACCTTCCTATATTTTGTAAATCTAAAAACTGTCTCTCCTCTTACTATTACTTTCAGTCCCTGTTATGTCATGCATTTACACAACCTTGTTTGGTAGGTTATTCGTAGGTTTCCGTCTGCCCATCTTGCCTTCAATAATTCCTGTGGGGTGTCAATTTTTCATTCCGCGTTATGTGTCCCAGAAATTCAATGTTTTTTTTTCCTTATCCAAGTTTCCTCTTTGTTTCCATTTACCTTAAAACTTCCTCGTTGCTTGCATATTTCGTCAATGGTATTCTCTGTAGAACAATATTTGTTACCTCAAATCTCCTCTAGAAACGTGAAGAAATTGTCCAACACTCTCTGCCATATAAGTGTATTGATATTACATAGCAGTTCAACACTCTTTTCTTAGTTCCTCACGACATTTCCCGGTATCTTAATACTTTGTTTACCATTTGGAAGGTATCTTTCATTATTTCAATGCAGCTTCAAATTTCTGTGTCACATCTTCCGTCGTCTGTTAAAATAGATAGTTAAATATCTGTACTTTTCCAATTCATAGATCGCATCTTGGACGGTTTCTCTTGCAAGCCACTGTCTTCTTACAATTAATGGTGTGTCCTTTTCTTTCCTGATTTCCTTTACTACCTTGACTAGGGGTTCCAGCAATTTTCTTTCAGTGTCTGTCAATCAAACGCTATTATCCGAGTATCTTAAGATTGTGCCCAACGATAAAAAAAAGACGTCATAACTTCTAGTTTGGTTGGGGTCGCCTCACTGTATAGGTTGAATAAATCTGATGAATAGACGTATGCAGGTGGTTTGATCCCGTAAATGTTCCAGATTATTCCAATAGCTTTTGCAAATAAATCAACCTTTCTTAGCTGTTCAAATAGTTCTTCGTGTTATACTTTTATCAAATGGTTTTGCATAGTGTATGAAATATAGATATACGCCTTTCTGCACGTGTATTGCTCATTCCAATAGCATTCTGGTTATCGAGATTTAAAATATAAATTTAAAAAAATACGCATGTCTACCTAACTTAAGACATCAAAACTCAACTTGAACTCACAAACCGACTAACGATGCCAAATATTTGGCAAAGTTAGAGTATTATTAATTTAATTAATACTTGTACACTATTTACATTATTCGGACTATTGTCCTCATCTTTGTTGTCATATTTATCACAACTTTTCGGGCGTTGTACGCTCCGGCCTTCTTCAGGTGGTTGGAATGTCGAACTGAACCCTTTATTTCGCTCACTGGGGTAGACTGTTCTAGTTCCACGTGCCATGTCTAATGGATGTCAGTTATCAGTTATCTCCTGTTGATCCCCCTCTCCAAGTTCTCCACTGCCTTAACAAGGTATTGAACTCACAACTCTTTGGGTCCTGTCACTGGGTCTAACCAAAAATGTATCTATTGTGCCATGTGTCCTTAAGGTCATGTGTGTATGAATTTCTGGGTTTTATAAACTTAATGTCTTCAGCAACCAGTTCAATTTTTGCCGTTATCATAATATGTATTTTACCAGAGCTCATATTGCAATTTTCATTGGTATTATTGCTTTTCTCCGGCACTCCTTAGACATGGCACGTGGAACTAGAACAGTCTATCCTAGCGAGCGAAATAAAGGGTTCGGTTCAACATTCCAACTACATGAAGAAGGCCGAAACGTTGTGATAAATATGGCAACAAAGATGAGGACAATAGTCCGAATAATGTAAATAGTGTACATAATACCTCATCTCAGAAATATAGACAGATACAAATACTTTTTTTTCTTTCTATTTTGATTCTTTGATTAAAAAAAGGTTTGAAATATTAGCATGTTATATCTTTTTTAAACAAAGAATAAAAACCGAAAGAGAAACTAAATATTCGATAAGAAAATAATCATTTCTATAAGAAAATAATCATTTTCGTAAGTTATTTCATGGCGATTTCCGTTTTTTTTTATTTCGTTAGAACTTGCCCAATATAATTCCTTGTTATATTTATCATTTTCGTAGAGATTTAGCCTCCATTCTTTCTTCTTGTTGTTTGAGCCATTCGGCATTCATATGAGCTGCTCCAAATCTTCTCCCAATTGTTTTCGTCCTTCTTCAATAGAATATTTATTTTGACTTCTATAACTGCTTATCCAATTTCCCTGTAAAACTCGTTGAGGTCCGTTTGGAATACCTTATTTTGGCGATTATTATTATTATTATTATTATTATTATTATTATTATTATTATTATTGTTATTATTATTATTATTTGATCTGAAGCGGATGACAAAAATTGAATGACTTTTACTGATGATAGGCTCACCATAATTTCGAAGCTTCTAAGGAGTTTTCAAGATTTATTGTAGGTTTAGTTTTTCTTCTTCTTCTTCTTCTTCTTCTTCTTCTTCTTCTTCTTCTTCTTCTTCTTCTATGTGTCGTGTCCCTTCAGGATGTTGGCTATCAACAATTTTCTCTCAACAATTTCCTCTCCTCTGTATTTCTTAATAAATTGTCTGTTTTTGTTATTTCTCCTAAACCTTGTCCCGCCATCCATTTACTAAGTAGCTTAGGCGTTGCTTTCTTCTGTCACCTCTGGCTTTCAATCTATCCTGTGAGTATCAAATTTTCCAAGTTCTCTTTCTTCATGATGTGCTCTAGAAATTTCAACTATCTCTTCCTGATGTAAATATAAGTTTCCTTTTTGTTTCAATTTTCACTAAAATTTCGTCGTTGCTCACATATTCAGTTCATAGAATTCTCAGTATCTTTTCATTTTTTACAAAAAAATCTTCACTCACTACAAGGCCTAAGTGCCACTCAATGTAGAGGGCTACTGTGTGGTTTTGTATTAGCGTAAGAAAGGGCAAGAAGTGGAGTTCTTGGAGTTGTGCCGCAAACATAACAGCTAATTCTAGACTTGAAGAGTCAAAGATTAAATTAGTGAAAAAATTTCAGAATCAAATTTCTGTTGCTTCAAGTCTCTTTTTCATCTGTGAGGAGATTGTCCAGCATTCACCGCCATATAGGATGGAAGATATCACATAACAGTTCAGTACTCTACATGTATAGTAAAGTGTTTTCATGATCCAACACGTTAAACTTCAAAGCTCACGCACAAAATATAAACAAACAAATACTGATAGTTTATATTACAAGAAGAGACAGACTTCTCAAACTGAAGCGTATGCTAAACATAGATAAGAGTACAGTTTTTATTCTGTTGTAACCTAGAAATGGGTACTGAATGAGAAATAACCAAAACGGAGATTGGAAATGAAATGGTAATCTTTATAACATCGATAAAATTTAATACTCGCCAGCGGCGTGAAGTAGGTAAACCACTGCTAGTAGTGAAGTAATTAGACGGTATATTACCCCGACTTATAATAGTGTCCAACGTATTTATGAGGATTGGGATATACCCATTTGTGTTTATAGGTACGGTATATAACATATTCATTTAGTCATTACAAATATTTCTACTCTCCATATTCGTTACGCCTACTGGATAATACAAATAGAAAAGTGCGTAAATATCAGTAAATGCATATAAGAGCAGTCCGAGTTTTGATGTAATTCTGTAGTTATTTCCCGCCTAAACTGCCGCTAGTCATGTCTATACATGTTAGCCATGAGCTGATTAATTATCTCTTCTGAACATTCGGAACATTTCACAACAGATGCGATTTTCATTATGACACGAACGGTGTTTCCATAAATAAATAAAAAAAATAATTGATAAATCTTTTATGTTTCGGTTATTATATCCAGAAGTTTTCATGGAATAGAATTATTCTAAGCAGGTAAGACAAGATGTCACATTTTCTGGGTCTTTGGTAACACGTCATGTTACTATTCACTAATTGTTTTTTATCGTTGTTCTATTTAACACATTTCACCCCATAGGCTTTGTTTAATATTTGCACAAGAATACACATCAAATTTAGAAGCTTCTACTTTGAAAAGAAAAACAAAACACACGAGATTTAGAGCTTCAACATTCCACCGTCAGTATGTCCCTATGGGACGTAGATTAGTGTATACAAACGCTGGTTGCAGCTGCCAAGTTCTTTTTATTCCCTCAAGTCAGACGTTCTAATCTAGGCAGAGCGAGAGTAGACCGGTTCGATCGAGAGAAGAAGAGAACTTTAATAAATTTTAAAAGAAATCCCCAAGGAAGATACTGGATGTGACAAAAAGTAAGGTATAAAAACAACATATACCTATACGTTCGTGGTATGCATTCTATATCGAACAATGTGCTCATTGTATCGTCTTGTTGTCAAAACTAAATAAACTCTTTACGTTATCATTGAAATAATTATGAAAAAGAGTAACGAATCATGTTCTTTTCGACAAATGACTTGAGAAAAAGATTATCCTATGTATCAAAGTTTATGCTTTTAGTATTTTATGAGAAAACGTTTTCCAAAGCTAAATGTTATTTTCCATAGTGACCTTCAACAAATTATTTTTATGCTCTGATTCCATAAAACGTGAACTGTAATCTTTGTATTAAACCGAACATTAAAGTTTTATAACCTTTTAGATTTTGTATTTATATGTGTTAAACCTTGTAAAATATTCAGTCAGCAACATATTCTATTCTATATCGTCTGTATAAAAAACTCTTTCCAACTGATGGAGTCTGTTTCTTTTATTGATCGCATTTCAGCTTCATTTAACTACCATCGACACAAAATGATTAATGGAATTTTGATCTAATGATCTCTAATATGTTGGATTTAGTTTATTAAAACTAAAACTGACGTACCCCTTATACATTACGTATACATACATACATATATATATATATATATATATATATATATATATATATATATATATATATATATATATATATATATATTACGATAAAAAAACAAAATTACCACAGCATGAGTAATATTTGTTATTACTAGGATCCGCGTGGATTATATACCAACGGACTTATTACCTGTACTACACACACACACACACACACACATACACACACACACACACACACATATATATATATATATATATATATATATATATATATATATATATATATATATATATATATATATATAACTTTAATGTCTTCTCTCTTGAGTTTCGCAGAAATTAATCCACTCTTCAGGAACAAGATAAATCAGTGTTTGATTTTTAGTTATAAACAGTTTTCTCTTATTATTATTATTATTATTATTATTATTATTATTATTATTATTATTATTATGATCTTTCATTTCCTTCCGGGTCCCAATGCGAGACCTAAGGTCAGAAATGGTTTCATGATCATTTTTGTAAAAGAAAACTAAAGATCACAGATTTTACATAGATAAAGCTCTTTGTAAATTGTGAGCTGTACTAGTGAGTACTATTTTCTGTATTTCTTTAAGACATGGGATACCAGGAATCCCTTCAATGAGTCTATCGGAACCTTTCCAATCAATCCAAGAACTGCAACTACCACTGTAATTATTGGTGTCCTTATGTGCCACATTTTGGAGATTTCCACTTCAAGATTCTTGTATTATGATACTTATTTGAAGATCTCCAAAGATACATTACAGTCTGCAGAGACTGCCATGTCAATAAGAAAGCACATTCTGTTTTGGGGGTCTTTGATCACAATGTCTGGGCGAATAGCGTTTATTGTTCTGTATGTGTCTATTGTAAGGTCATATAAAATTGTTACAGGTCATATCTTTGTAACCCGGTCTGAGTGATGTTCATACTAGTTTCTTCCAACTTCTTCCCCGTAGAAGTTCGTATTTTCTAGTGCAGTTATTGGCCCACTCTATCATGCCGAGTTTTATATTCAGTGTGTACTAAACTGATACAAGATGGTTAATTGTTATTGGATATTTATCACATAATCTGCATTTAGAGTTAACACATTTTTTTAGTATGTGTGCTTGGTAGTTTCTAGTTAGCAAGCATTATTCCTGTGCAGCAAGAATAAAACCTTCCGTTTCCGCTATTAACTCTGCAGTACGTAACCACTGGTGGTACGGGATTTATCTACTTCAGCTTGTCTGGTCCGAGCAGAGGATGAAGAGGCTTATTTTGTCATCAGTTCTGCATTTTACACATTGCATTTGTTGTTGCTTTTATCATTATTATTATTATTATTATATATTTATTTTTCAAAATACAGTAATTCATTGTCAGTGTATTTATCACAACGCTTTCACATTAATCACAGAAATCGAAGATTGTACAGTGAAAGTATGAGAAAACATTCAGCACAATCGGTTAAGCACTTATTGATTCACCAACTGAATAAAGAGATGATCAAATAAAGCTGAATAGAGATTCCACAAACTTCTACGACCCCAATCAAGGCAAACAACTAGCTCAAAACAACAACTAGATCTCATCAGTAATATAAGACATGCGGAAAGTCCCATTTCTTTTTATCTTTCTCGTTGAGAAACCACCAAGGCGTATCCGAAAATTTCGATTTTTAAAGTCTTTCTCCTCATGTTTCTATTCGGTCAAAAGACCTACAAATATACAATAAATATTGCAAGTCGTAGTAGCAATATTATTAATTTTGTTGATTTTTATTTCTCGAATTTCTTTTATCGGCCTACTATACGAAGGATACGTGGACAATCTTTCTTTATTATCATATATATATATATATATATATATATATATATAATAAGAAATATTGTATTTCTCGAGACAGAAAGGTCGACCAGTGTATTTTTGTGAGGATAATTATTTTTTTAAGCCAAGCAGTCTGCGAATCTGTGTCAGTCCATTGAAATGTTATTGATTTAATCAATATTATTGCTCTAGTTATGAATTGAGCATAAGTTCTGTTGGAATAAATATAAGTTATATTCTCGACATTTTCTAGTATTTTTAGTTCTATTATATATATATATATATATATATATATATATATATATATATATATATTCATGAATGTTCATCATAGTGTTAAACGGTCATTCAAAACATGAGGAAGACACAAAATGTCATAATTCAATATCTGGTAAATGACAAGCGAGTAATATTCAAGGATTTTTAAAAAATGTATTATTGTTTAAATTGTGATTAGATTGCTATGGTGAAGGATGGACTTATATGCTGTACATCTTCAAAAACATGAGGTAAAGGATTAAACCGTTTTCATTTGAACTTTCAACATATTTGTAGTGGTCGTGTCTGTTGCTTTGGGAAAGTATAATTCCTTCAGGAAAGCTGAGAATGGAAAGAAACGGGGCCGTATATATATATATATATATATATATATATATATATATATATATATATATATATATATATATATATATATATATATAACAGCTGTCCTGGGTAAGACGTTAAACTACATCCGCGTCCTGAGTAAGACGATAAACTACTTCCAGCAGCAAGGCCTCTGATCAGGAGGTTTTGAGGAGCGTGGAACCACCTCTTAATTGCTGGTGTTACCAGGTTCACCCTGACCCGGAGTGGTAGCATCTGTTAGGGTCCCAGCTATGGGCAAATAGTTAACTATTACCGGCAATACTTTTTGGAAAAAATTATTACCAGTAATACAAGTTTGAAGGAAAAATATTACCAGAAACATATTTTTGAGAAAACAAATTATTACCAGCATTAAAAAATTTTGTTGGTATTAAATAACCCATTGAGGTTGACATGCCGTAAAACAAAATAAACCAAACGAAACATAGTACAGGTAATCGGTCTGTTCGTATATAATCCGGGTGGATCCTAGTAATATTAATTATTAAAAATGATCCACAGAGAGCTAGATGCATTTATATATAACTGATCCAGAGAGAGCTCGATATATATATATATATATATATATATATATAATGAAATGGAGAAAGTCCGACAATTATTTTTATGTTTATACGTTCTTTTTTATAGATACAAATATTTAAGTAAATGCTCTATTTATAATAAACAATATTAACGACATTCACCGGCCTGAATGTCCGAGAAATTTTCATAGAAAAAATACGTCCTCCGACAGGAATCGAACCTGTATCCTACACGGAACCGTCATATAGCCTGACGTGCTTTACCGATTTAGCCACAGAGGAGCGTTTCGGATAGCAGGGTCGATTTTACTGTTTCATGGAGAATTGTAGTTACAGTAAAATCGACCTTTAACCGAAACGCTCCTCTGTGGCTAAATCGGTAAAGCACATCAGGCTATATGACGGTTCCGTGCAGGATACAGGTTCGATTCCTGTCGGAGGACGCATATTTTCTATGAAAGTTTCTCGGACATTCAGGCCGGTAAATATCGTTCATACAGTTTATTATAAAGAGAGCATTTACATAAATTTATATATATATATATATATATATATATATATATATATATATATATATATATATATATATATATATATCAAGAAGTTTATGTTTAGAGTTGAATTAAACCAGGGAATAATAGTATTAAAAAGTGCTCAATACACATATAAAAAATGTGCATGTCGAGATTTTAAGTATAGGAAATCAGCCGATTCCGCTTACCTTGGTTTGAACCTTTCGGTATCTTCAGGCGATTTCGGTCAATTGATTTCCTATCGCTTTATTTAAAAAAAAATAATAAAACTTATGATCGCTATATTTAAAAAAAATATATAAATAAGCGTACGACGTGAGGGGTGTGGTAGAAGGAGTGGAAGATCAAGTGCATTGGAAATGTATCGGCGGGGGATTCAGTGAAATATACATATATACAAAAAACAATTTCATGTAGGAAATTCACAAAGCATATAACTTGTTTAACATTTTGTTAAATTACCTCTCTACACCACATTTATTTTTTAGGAAACTGCATCGTGTGGTTTGTATATTTTATGTAACCATATTTATCCGCTTTAAGTTTATGTCTCGCTGCCGTTAGCTGCCAATCTACGAGTCATTACCCATTTATATAAAAAGTAATTTTTTTAATTTTTGCTTCTTCGCTTAGTTTAATTTTAACGAAGGTCACATTTGATTGGTTGATCAGAGTAAAGCCCACAAGCCTTATACCCCTTCTTTTCTTTCATTTTTCGAAAAAGGAGGTTGTATTTTGCTTCTAAATCTTAATAAGTCGTTCACTCGCCAGTAATTTCCAATCGCCTGATGAGATGCATTGATATGCATTGAAACACGACTGCAATTTTATAGCTACTATAAAAGTATCAGTAGTTATCGGACTTTTCCATTTTATTAATGAAATAATTTTATGTTGGACTAAGGTATATTAAATCACTTGAAAAACAAGTAAAAGATATTGTTTATATTTTTCTGTCAACTCGAAAGGGAAAGTTCACGGTGTTGTTCCTTTTACTCACACTGGCTTTCTAATATTCTCTTCGTCTATGATTTTTCTTATTTTCCAAACCACTTCAATCTTTGTTCAATATCCCACGACAGTTCTTCTTAGCTTCTGCCATTTTAGCGAAATTAAAACGTACGACCTAAAACGACATAGAATTATTAGATGAGGACCATGCAACTTTACAAAGACGGGGTTGTGTCAAAGTAAGGCGAGGTTTAAATCAGCCCATGTAATTCACTTTCAGCGGTTTTCTCTTCTTTTCTTTCGAAAATAATTTTATTAATCGCCCTTGTATTTCTGAACAAAGATTTCCGCATTTTTTTAATCTCTAAAATCTTTTAACCCTTTGTACCACTCATGTCATCAATTCGCACACGGAGTTCAGCGGCCTGAATTTCCTTATTCCTTACGCAATATATAAATTCGCCTTTTTAATATTATGTTTCGAGCTTTGCTTTCGTTAACTCCGTCACCATATACGCCTATAACTGCTAAGAGACATTTGTTTCTTTTATTATTTTAAAAGCTATATTAATCCATATGTTCGCTTTCATCTGATGTTGCATGGACTTTTTCATCTCACTTATCGTTCTTTTTGATGAAAGGGAATACATTTCTGATTCATCCTTGTATTACTTTGAACTCCGATGTCTCTGCATTTGTCATTGCCTCGTACTCCCTTAGTCTTTTCTTCAGTCTTTCTTTTCAGTCACCTTTATTCCTTCTGGGTTCATTTTGTCTTTATTTACCTCATTTATTAACTCTCTCACTGCAACAAGACAAACCTTTTAAAATCATAGCTCATTGTATTTTTTGTCTCACTTCTATCTCCTTATACTGTGGTAAATTACGATTGGAGAGGGAATTAAGCCGGAGATAACTGATAACTGACATCCATTAGACATGGCACGTGGAACTAGAACAGTCTACCCCAGTGAGCAAAATAAAGGTTTCAGATCGACATTCCAACGACCGGAGCGTACAACGGCCGAAACGTTGTAATAAATATGGTGACAAAGATGAGGACAATAGTCCGAATAATGTAAATAGTGTAAATAGTACCTCATCTCAGAAATATAGACAGATACTAAATCGTTTTCGCAATGACTTTTCAAGTCCCCTTTTGAAGCAATGGGCGCTTTACACCCCCAACTTCCTAATTAAGCAAGACTCTTTTTGTTTACCTAGTTAACGTGAGAAATTGTTGTTCTCGGCCAGCTCCTGTATTTTCTTTTGTTATGATCCATGTCAAGATTCCCAAACTCTTATCTATGTGTGGTGGTGGGTCCTACTAACTTATTTTATTTTTAGTTTGAATATTTTGTTATATTTCAGTTTCGTTTGTGGGTTCATTCCCTCCCTCCTCATTTCATGTAATTACATTTTTATATATTTTTATAAAAAATTATAAAAACCAAAGAAAAGAAAAAAAAGAAAAGGACATTTGTTATATCATGAAATTTTTATGTCATGGTTGTGTTTGTAGGGTCCTTGTGAGTAAGTGGTATTGTGGTATGTGGTGAATTGAATGGCGATGGATAAGGTCTTGTATTGAATGAGTAAATTGTAATGTATGAATGGGTCGTGAATCGGATTAGCTCGGTTTAGGACAGTGTAGACAAGCCTCACTCCACTTCCCTTTGGCCTTGTGCCACAATTATAATTCAATTTGCAATAAATCTACCCAATGGACGAAATAATGGGTTCAGTTCGAAATTCCAATCAACTGAAGAATCCCGTAGCGTACAACGGCCGAAACGTTGTGAATATTGCAATGAAGATGAGGATAACAGTCCAAATAATGTAAGTAATCAAAATACTTCATCTCAGAGATATTGACAGATATCATAAAGAACTATAGGATCTTTTCTGTTAATTTACCCCAAAATATTAATTCACCCCAAAATAAAAAGAATTTACTAAAATTCACACCAAATTCTCCCAGAGCGAGACCTTTCCATTCCAGTTCGGTTGGGTTGACCTTTTCGATCGCCCGAAATGTGGTCGATTCAGGTGCGCTATTTCTAAGTAATGTGCTTACATTTCCGCTCATACCGATAAACAAACCAAAACAGATTTTTTCTTTGTTTTAAATTGTATAAAATTCCTCGTAAGTACCTCGAATATCATCCACACTTACGAAATGTGAAGAACCTCCTGATTTTTTATCACTTTTCATTCTAAGAGAGGGAGTTGTTGCAAAACAAGCCAAACAAATTATGATTTAAAATTTTTAATTTCAAAAGAGTACCAAACAATTAATAAAAAAACAACTTTCATTTCAAATTTATAGTTTCTTGGGGTTAATTAATATTGGCGATAAGTAACTGTTATGGGTCCTTACCTATAACTACAGAATGAACTCTTCCTAACACTATGTATACTACGCCTCTCAAGAGAGAGAGACGAATCGAGTCGAGCCGATAGTAGTTCACTCCAAACCAGACTGACAGTCATACTAACACCTTCCACATCTTGTATTATTATTCCGTGTAATATATCTTCGTTATTTTTACGCTTGTGTTCGTGTTGTTCTTCCTTGGTCCTAACCTGGACCATAACAGTAACTTTAAATTATTTGGGGTTAATTAATAGAAAAGATCAGAAATGTATTTTTAAAAAAGAAAAGAAAATGTCTTCAGTGAAATACTTGTACAATCTTCAATGCAACATTTGGTTCGTGGTTATCCAACATAAAAAGACAGTGTTTTGAATGCTGATTTTCAAAGCAAGCATCTCCAACCAATTTATGATGAATGACCCTAAACAAACAATAAATTTCCCTTCGTTTGGCCATGAGAATATCTAAAGAAATATATTAGTGCATTAAGATCCACTAGAGATAAACAGAGTGTTAGATAACTCGAAAACTATAACTCTATTACAAGAATATGCGGAACGGTTCTTAACTGAACTTTTTTCCAAAAATCTGCCTGAATGAATTTAATGTGGAATCCTTTCTTGGGCTGAGAACTTTTCAACGCCCACTCTTATTAATACCCGTTCATCTTGACACTCAGTAGATAATAACAGTAATATTTATTATAAATTGTATTTATATATATGGTGTGTGGATGTGCAGTTGCTGTAAGGGTTAGCAGCTCTGAACGAGAAACCAGTGGGCTGAGTCCGAATTTTGGTCAAATTTGTTATATTCACGTTCTCACAAATACCCTTCGGAAAGATATGAATCCATCTCTTCTCCCTCTATCTATGTATTAAATAGCATGGAAAGCTGGACTTAGTAGTGTCAAACAGAGATGGAGAACTCTGAATTCAAAATTGTAATTTAATTCGTATGCAACCCGATAGAGCCATAGATGATTGTGCTTCTATAACTGCGATGCGGGGTACAGCACTCTTTGACTTTGACTGCAATCGATTGTGGTAGTTATGTAGGTGTGAGATGTATCAAATTGGCATTACGATCACTCTGGATATGGGAAATTCCTGACTATCTTGCTGCCATATAATATATTTTTTGTGACACAAAAATCATAGTATACAGTCACTTTCACCAAAGAAAAAAAAACAAAATATTTACAGTCGTTTTTGTCATCACAGATACAAAATAAAGACTATTTCCTTAATTTGGATAGTATTTGTTAATCAGTGAATGTTTTCCTCTGGTAGCAAATAATGGTTGAGTGATAGTAAGTTTCGACAATATTGTATCAGTCGCTATGGCCATTTTCAGTCCTGCTGCTGTCTACTTGGACATGACTCTTCATCTAATTTCCAGCTCCTCCAGCTTTCTATCGATCCCAACACATTGATTAGCACAAATTTCACTATTCCCATAATCGTCTCTGTTGATGACCAGATATTTAGCCAGCGTTTTGATTTATTTTAATACTACTCCGTTAGAACAGTTACAACTACTATGTGCCACATTTCTTTTATTAGTAGTACTACTAATAAAGTATATTAAGCTTATGTTTCTAACTGTAGTAACTGGTGGCTTACAGTGTTGATTAAGTGATTACAAGTCTCCTCAGTGCTCAATAATTCTCTTTCGTCTTCTACGATGTAAGAGAATCTCGTCTAATTCTTACCACTCCTGTCATCCTAAACACAGCTGGGGTCGACAACTTATTTACATGTCGAGGTCAATCACTGACATCCTGTAAGTTACAGACCTGCACCTGGCACCTAGGAGATTTACGTGATACACTTAGCTTCTCTGATGGTCGAGTGTGACTCAGTGCAAAGTTTCTTCTCATATGAAAGTGAGTTGCAACGATAGGCACAACTATCATCTTAATCTTTCCTAATGTTTAGATTATATACAATCAAGATATTATCAATTTTCGCTTTCTTTCACATTTAACTTAACAGCGAATACTTATATCTAACATATTCTTTTTTGCTTACATTAACTGAATTTGATCTGGATTTCTGCTTTGATTTCAAAGTCCACGAGAATTTTATACTTTTCATTCTCTAAGATTCTGGTTTGTGCTTATATAATTAAATAAGCTGTTGGGGCATAAAATTAGCAGACATTTAAAAGTATATATATATACATATATATATATATATATATATATATATATATATATATATATATATATATATATATATATATATATATATAAAGGAGAAAGAAGAGCAAGGATATTAAAAAAAAAACTATTACTCGCCTTAAAGTAATAAAGCTAAAAATATGAAAAATACATTTTAAAGAGAGGAAAAAAGCTACCGGTTATCGTTTGTCGCCCTTCAGAGCTCAATCGAGGGCAAAACATATAAATATGTGCACAACTATTAAAAATGTTGTGAAGGTTGCTTATGCGTAATATAAAGGATGCCAAGGACTCTCAAGACATTATATATTAAATCCAAGCAACCTTTCCTTTGTAAGCAGAAGAAATGGTTTCTGAGTCTAAATATAAACTCTCTGTGATTTTTACTTCTTTGGCAGCATTTTGTTTTCCCTTTTTTAGTCTACCTGTACATATTTAAAAGTTTTGTTCTCGATTGAGCTCTGAAGAGCGAGGAGCGATGATCGGTTATCCATTTTTTAATTTTTGTTTTATGTTGTTTCATTTTGTTATATTCTTTGATTCACCACCATATGGTGAGTAATAATTGTTTACATATTCATGCAATTCGTCCACTATTCTATACATCAGAATATACTTTTTACAGTCTGTTTTTAAAGGCATATACCATTGTTTTGTACAGGCCATCCCGAGTCGTCGTTTTTTTCATTGTTGTTGTGCTCATTACATAACAGACACAGTCATTTTCTCTCTCTCTCTCTTTCTCTCTCTCTCTCTCTCTCTCTCTCTCTCTCTCTACATACATACATACATACATAGATATATTCATAAATAAATAAAGGAGGCACGGATAATAAATGGATAACGGCTTGGATTGAGAAATCGGAGAGCCGAGTTCGAATTCCAGTTGAATCCATTGCATTCACTTGGGAAAGGTGTGAATCCTCTTCTTCTCCCTCCAGCTATGGGTAAATAGACTGGGTTCTATAGCCTTGGAAGGCAACTGGTCTAGGGGAAGGACAACTCTGAAATCAAAACCTGCGGAGGGTCGTTTGGGGACCTTGTGGCACTTAGTGCACCAGGTCTCTGTATTCGGCCCTTCAAAAAGTGTGGATGGTCCTGCACGAAGCCTTCGCCACTATAATCAAATCTCATGTGCTGTTGTCGGGCTGTCGATTTTCTAGGAACAGATCTGCTTGACCCTCGTACCTCGAATCGACGGGAGAGTCGAGTATATATATATATAGTATATATATATGCATGTTTCGTTAAAGACGACAGACAAGGTACTACGATTTAATTTTTCTTGTGTTCGAACAAGTGGAAACAGAATGTGTAGAAACTGTCCAAATGTGCTGTAATTCCGAGTGCTTTTGGCTATACTTTTAGCCATTATCGAAGATGATTTTATTTTTGCTATTTAACTGGTTGTATGGGTTGTGTGTATTTTCCTAGAGTTATAGGGATGTTTTATTTTCCGAACACAGCACACTGTGGCCGTGTTCATAGTTAATATTATTGAGCGTTGGCTTTTTTTTTTATTAAGACTTCCATTTTTTTTAAATCTTTTTTACAAGTGGATGAGGTTATTATGTTTGTATTTTCTACTAGTATGTTTCGGATGGATTCTGGTAAGTTTGTGTGTGTGTTTAAATGGGTTCTGATGGAGCTGTGGTCGGATAGGTGTAACGTAAGGCATCTGGATAGGCATGTAGTAGTGTGACCGATGCAATTATTTATGAATTCAGTTTGATCAGGAACACAATTCCTTAAAGGGCATTTGAACTCATAGATAATGTTCGTTCGTTGTAATTTTGATTTTGCTGGTGTGTTGTTATTTTTTAGGATAAGGTTAGATATTTTAATTTTTTTGTAGTTGATAATTTGTTTTTTGTTCGGGGTAATTCAGGTAGTGTATTTCTTTATGATATTTCTAAGTGAAAATTCATTTTGTTTGTAGTTGATGCGCATTTGGTTTTTGTAGAAGATATTTATACTATTTTTGACTATATGTTCACTATCATTGTTATTTACTTTGGGAAGAAATAGTCTAATTTGGTGGTCTATAAGATAGTGTTAACTAGTGTCATTATTGAGAGGATGAATTCTGATGTGGTCTTTTAGGAAGTTTTTTATTACTTCTATTTTAGATCTGAGTGGACTTATATATATATATATATATATATATATATATATATATATATATATATATATGTGTGTGTGTGTGTGTGTGTGTATAAAAAATACTCAATGGGGAAAAACTGAAAAAAATACCTCTACAACGAAACTAGCGACGCCCCATTACCACCTAGTTGAGCCTGTATTTTTAAACCGTATTCTCTCAGGGAGGCTACGTGACTTGAGCGCCTATTTGGATTTTATCTTACCTCAG
Organism: Acanthosepion esculentum; assembly: GCA_964036315.1. Taxonomy (NCBI): domain Eukaryota; kingdom Metazoa; phylum Mollusca; class Cephalopoda; order Sepiida; family Sepiidae; genus Acanthosepion; species Acanthosepion esculentum. Next base: position 98,976,506 of record OZ038476.1, read on the forward strand.
ACCTCAAGTAGGACTTGTACATATAATCCATTATATATAAGATATTGGGAAAATGTTCGGTTCCCATTTACTGCTCCAGTAAGTACCTGCCCCCTTCTGCTATTCTCCACCTTTACAAGAAACAGACTCTCTGCTCTGGCCAAAATTGATTTGACCCAAAGAGTTTGAGTTCAATACCTGGCCACAAACTGAGATATCCAAAGGTATGGTACGTGGACTTGGAACAATCTACCCCTGTTGACTAAATAAAAGGTTCTGTTCGAAAATCCAACATATATCACCCGAGGAAGACCGGAGCGTACAACGGTCAAAACGTCGTGAATATAGCAATAAATATAAGGGCATCAGCCCGATCAATGTAAATAGTATAAATAATTACAATACCTCATCTCAGAAATGTAAGTACTTAGAATACCTCATCTTGGATGTAGAAAAGTATTTAATGAAATTTTTCAAAACTGATTAATACAGAGTAGAATATTCGATTTAAATTTAAATCAGAATAAAGAATATTGGCTACAAATATCAGAAATCACTCAAATGTAACAACACTGGGCAGACAAACTTTTGAGAATTATTTCTAAGTGAAATATTGTATTTGCTGAAAAATATAAAGAAATATACTTTTAAATCAATAAAATAACCTCCACAGAATTTGGAAGCTGTTTGTTTCAATATATAAAGTTTTCAGTAGATTTCCCTACTCATCTTTTGGCAAAAGCAAACAAACCAACTCCTCCATCAACGCAGGTGTAAAACGTATTGAGAAAACCGCCATATTATGACACGTGATGATTGTTTGTGAAGATAATAGCCGTGAGTCGAAGTGCCAAATCAAAAATCAAGCGCAGTAACCTGAAGAAAGAAATGATCGGCTGCATTGATTTCATTTGAACCGAATGTTGGGTCTTCAAACTATTGATGCCGTTATATCAATTTTAGATAAGGTGAACTATCCGAACGTATTGTGTTACAAGCGCAGAAAAGTAAAGACGATTTCAATAGAGTAAATTCGAAAAGCAACCAGATAGAGCTTTAAGTATTACGGTCCGATTGAATGATCTTTTCTTCCATCTCACAGACATTCTACTATTTCCCTTTATTTGCTTTGGTCATTCAAGCAAACGCTCAGCCGGCTTCCTGAGTGTAATCTAGACGAATCGAACAAGCTACCTGTTCAATATTCATTCAATACCTCCGAGCGACCCCCAGGCGACTCTCCATGGCTATTAGTACATGTAAGTCGTTTCTAAACTTAAACAGAAAGGAATTTTTTTCTCTCGGGAAATAGTGTTAAGAACGTCCTGTTATATATATATATATATATATATATATATATATATATATATATATATATATATATATATATATATATATTTATTTATTTATTTATCTATCTATTTTATTTAAAGAAACACAGACCACTTTAAGGCTCCATGTAATAATTTATTTCACCATAGCCCTTTTAAATGACGTAGTATCATCAGACTACACTTCCAAAAGGTGAAACGAAAAATGAAAAATGAAACGAACATTTACACTTCACTTTTTACGGGGAGTATTAAGTTTATTTAATTTAACACAGAGAATAAAGAGGGGTGGTGTGAGAGACATGGTCGAGTTTAGAGAGGGTTTATTTTAATATTTCTATCTGTCATCCTTCCGTTAAGTTAACTGATTAAATAGGTCAATGTCTGGTCCCTCCTCCCCTAATACTAAGTATGATAGATAGAAATATTAAAATAAACCCTCTCTAAACTCGATCATGTCTCTCACCCCCCCTTTACCCTCTCTGTTAAATTACATAAACTTAATACTACCCGTCAAAAGTGTAAATGTTCATTTCATTTTTCGTTTCAACTTTTGGAAGAGTAGTCTGATGATCCTACGTCCTTTAAAAGGGCTATGGTGAAATAAATTATTACATGGAGCCTTAAAATGGTCTGTTTTTCTTTAAATTATTAGCTCTGAATTTACATTGAGCTCTCAGGATTTCATCCTCCTTGGGACTACCTATACGGGTTATCACATTTTTCTTAACTTAATTATATATATATATATATATATATATATATATATACGTTTAAAAATTTAGAAATCGATAATGAATATATCTAGCAAACTCACAAGAAGAAGAAAAAGAAGAAATATTGATAGAAAGAGAAATGGGGTGAGAAGCAAGAAACACAGTAGATTAAACAGGGTAGAAAACCAACACTAACACATCACATTGCCTATCCGTCTCTGGATCTTATCAAGAACCCCGAGACAAACAGCAGGGGCTCCAGACCATATATGGCAGCAATACTCCATGCATGGGCGAATGGTCGATTTATAGACTTGAAGGATCGATTCAGGGGAGAAAAATTTCCTGGCTCGGCACAGAGAACCAACTTTCTTTGCGGTGGCTGATGCAACTGACTCGATGTATTTATTCCATCTCAGATCAGCAGACAGCGTGAGACCGAGCAGCCGCAGGCAGGGGCTCTCGAGAAGATGGTCATCAGACATTCTAATGGGATGCAGGGATGGAACCTTGTGGTGGTTGATGGAGAGCAGTTTTGTTTTAGACGCGTTAAAGTTAACCATCCATTTCTCACCCCAGATCACAACTGATTGGAGGTCCTTTTCAATTTGGGCTGCCAGGTTAGCTTTTTCCGCCTCAGTAGATTTGCGTTTGAGGCAGGAGTAAATAGTGGTGTCGTCAGCGTAGATGCCGACTTGGGAGTCAATGGCGTCAGGAAGGTCATTTATAAATATGAGGAACAGAGTAGGGCCTAGGATGGAGCCTTGAGGAACACCTGCATTAGTGGGATAGGATCTGGAGATGGATCCACTAAGAACAACCTTCAAATCCCGGTTTGACAGGAACGATTGTATTAGGTCAAACAATCGACCTGTGATACCATAACCCTGGAGCTTGCGGAGAAGGCCGGCATGCCAGACTCTATCGAATGCTTTGGAGATGTCAAGGGCCACGGCACGAGCTTCACCGTTGTTATGGATAGCTTGGCAGACAAATTCAGTGATGGCCGTAAGCACATCGGCAGTAGATTGGGCAAAGCGGAAACCATACAGCTTGTCTGAGAGCAGATCGTGGGATATCAGGTAATTAATCACTTCGGAGTTGATAATGGCCTCGAAGACTTTGCCGAAGAGGGGTAGGAGACTGATAGGACGGTAATTGGAAGGGTCGGAGGGGTCACCAGTGTTCTTGTAGACAGGAACAATGGTTGAGGACTTCCAGCAGTCAGGAAAACAGGACTCCTTGAGGCAGCGGTTGTACAATTTAGAGAGGGCAGGCGCCAGTTCAGGTGCGCATTTCTTTAGGACAATGGCTGGTATTCCGTCACCACCATTAGCCTTGTGGAGATCTAAGTTAGAAATAATGCCCAATACCGACGACGGGTTTATGTCAATCCGTACTGGAGGGCATCAGTTCTGGGAGGGAAATCAGGCAAGGGCACCCCGGAAGAATCTAGTGTAGAGTTAGAAGAGAACTTCCGAGCGAAGCATTCGGCCTTGTCAGCAGAGGTGGTCAAGACCTCAAACTGATTGAATAGGGGAGGAATGGAGGGTTTGTTATTGTTCAGGACGCTCTTGCAGAGGCGCCAATAATCTCTGGAGCCAAATTTGTGGGATGCAATACGTTCCTTCATCCGAGCAGCAAATAGTGACTTGGCATCGTCGAGGATACGCTTACACTCGTTACGGGCAGAGGTAAATAGACGTCTATTGGAGTCACGCCCAGATAAACGAAGACTATTTACGCTTGTGCTGTACTAAGTTACATCTATTACAATATTCTATATTTTTACTTATTATCAGATTATCAAACATTTAATTATAATATACATCTTTCATAGTAAAGACATTTTAAAATATAAAACCCCTACAATTGAGAAGTCATATATATATATATATATATATATATATATATATATATATATATATATATATATATATATTCTATTATTATATTCTTTTAAATCAATGAAACTCCTTTTTTAAAATCAGTTTTCTATTGTAAAATAGTTTGCAATGTATTACTATAGTAAAATAATTTCCATTTCCTTTATATTGTTCATATATATATATATATATATATATATATATATATATATATATATATATATATATATATATATCCTGCTTAAGAGTACCCAGACATGTGTCATTCGTGTACCGCTGTGGTGTAGTCTACAAAAACCGACAAGACATTGATATATGATATGGTCTGTGTCTATGTGGATACAGGAAACAGCAGCAGTAAATTGAAACGTCTAACCGGCCGCGTAGACTGATAGAGACAAGAATTTATGTATATTATATACAATAAAAAAAGTAGCTACGTTGATGGAAAAGAGAAAAAAGCTTTTATTTTATTTATTTATTTATTTTTAATATCTGAGGTCTTCAGTGAAGTACATGACGAAAATTGAGCATAAAAGAGATTAATTATTAGTAAACTTAGAGGAAAAATTATTTTAAAAAAGCCGAATTCTTAAAAACATAAATAATTTTCTCAAGTTCAAAATTCATTTAGTGTTAAAATACAAGAGGGATTATTGCTTCTTTTTATCACCCGAAAATAATTAGTATGTCACTATATATCGATAAATATTTGGATCAATGAAACATATTTTTAATACCTAGTACGTATCATAGATTGCATCAAGGGCGAAGTCTTATTTGAAATATATATGTGAAATATACCGACGAAATTATTTACATTATTTAGACTTTCCTCATAAATGAAAAAAGGGTTCAATTCGAAACTCCATGAAGGTTATTCTGATCGACAAGCACCTGGTGATGACCTTAGGGCATAACAGCCGAAACGTTGTGATAGCAACAGCAATAATTGCAACAACAACAAAGATGAAGACCATTGTCCAAGTTTCTATCTTACATATCTATAAGTCTATCATTCGTCCACGCTTAGAATATTGCTGCCACAGATGGTTCGATGCTCCTGCTATTTACCTAGACCTCCTTGATAAAATCCAAAGAAGAATCAGCAATATTATTGGTCCTTATCTGGTGGCTCGACTTCAGTCACTTACCCACTAAGGTTTCATCTCTATGCCATTTCTAGAAATACTTTCATGGTAATTGTTCGAATGAGTCTTTCACTATGATACCTAGACTTTTCGAATTTAAGCGCAGTAGAAGATTGAACTTAAAATCACATCTATTTACAGTTCAGATGGCTAGATGTAGACGTAAGTTCTGTGCTAGAAGTTTCTTTACTCGCAATTCTCGCTTGTGGGACTCCTTTCTGGCTCCATGCTTTCCAGTCAACATTACTCTGCAAAAGTTTAAATACAATGTCAATCGCTATCTACCGTCCGCCTGATTACTCTTTTCTCTTCTCCCTCATTATTAATGTTTCTGTTCCTAATTCCACCACACCCTGTAATCCTTTGTGTCTTAGTGGCTTTACTGCCGTGAATGGGGTGATACAATTAAAAAAAAATGAGTTGTAATCATGTAAATATGATAACTCCTCATCCCAGAGATTTAGACTGAAAATTCCTATGATTCGAAATTGAACGCATTGATATTCTGAAAAGTGTATATATATATATATATATATATATATATATATATATATATATATATATATATATATATATATATATATATATATATATATATATATTATTATTATTATTATTATTATTATATACCGTTATCAAAGAACACTAATGGGTATGTCCCAGTACTCATAAATACATTGGAAACTATTGTAACTGGGGGTAATATGCTGTCTATGTAGTTCACCACTAGCAGCAGTTTAACTACTTCACCTCGCTGGCGAATATTGGATTTTATTGATGCTATAAAGATTACCATTTCATTTCCAGCGTTCGTTTTCGTTATTCCTCATTCATCTTTTCTAGGTTACATCTCTCTTATATGTAGTTTTTTATTTATTTATTCATGACGAAATTCTTCACTGCCATATAGATGCATACACATCTAATAGCAATCATGTAAACTTTCCTTTGTTTATGTTATATTTCGATCTTTTACTAGTTTAGTCCTTTTCTGTCTGGTACAATTTTCTATATGATTTCGAATTTCTCTCACATTTTCCGTCATCTGTTTTTACACTACACGCGTAGTTAAATTTCAGCATTTGTTTAATTTCGACATTTCCGATGTGAAGCTTACATCTTGACCTATCCCTTTTGCTCACTACCACGCATTCTATCTTCTGGTCAGTTCTTTCTGATATTACTGAATTTCTGAAAAATACATTTCGAAATACCTAATCTTAGAATCTCCGGTGCATGTTACACATTAAGCTGTTCCTTTTACAGACTGACATGCATTCATTTTTGTTGCAGTCATTTTTCGTCATATAACCACAGGGAAGGCAATAAAGACGCAAAAGGTTACTGAGTGTGAAAGAATATGCGAAAAGAAAAAACACTATTAAGGAGTGAGAACAATGAAAGAACAGGAATTAAGAAGACAGGATAATGATTGACATTGCATTTACATTTTTAAAGATTAAATTTGACTGGGAAGCAAGAGGCCGGAAGAGAGTTCCACAAGCGTGAAATGTGAAAGAAGAAACTGCATAGCTAACCATTTCAACTGTAAAATGATTAAACCTTGCCGTCAGCCTAGTACTGTGTTCAAATTCACAAAGTCTAGGTACCATGGAGGAAAGTTCATCGGAACAATTACCATGTTGTGGGAAAGTGACTGGAGTGGAGAGCCAGGTCAGGAGCAGATTATTCTTTGAAATTTATTAAGTATATATAAATACATAGCAGAAGCACCAGACCCGATGTAGCCGCAATATTAAAGTCGTGGTCGACTGGTAGACGTATAAATATGTAAGATAAATTTTGGCGAAAAAATAAGAACCAGATCAGGCCGAAAATGGAGTGCTGTTGCCATATTTGGGCGGGAGCTGTCCAGTCGTCATGTTCCAGTCTTGATCGAGTTCAAAAGCATCCCCGTGTCCTTGTGGGGGAGAATTATTTCCCACCATTCTCTCTCTCTCTCCCTTCCCCCCTCTCTCTCTCCCCCTCTCTCTATCCCTCTCTCTCCCTCCCCTCCCTTCCCCCTCTCTCTATCCCTCTCTCTATCCCTCTCTCTCTCCCTCCCCTCCCTTCCCCCTCTCTCTCTCTCTCAGGATTTGTCAAGTCTCTCACTGCTGTATCGCTATTAGCATGAAATCGGACGAATGACATTTCTTGGTTCTGTCAGTTCCAACCTTTAAGCTAAGGACCCGCCATGTCACTTACATAGTAACAAACAACTCACATCCCCTCCGTATGCCAGTAAATTCCACTCAAACAGGTTCTTCTCGCGAACCACTGCCCTGTTGAACAGACTCCCAAGAGAATATTTCTCCGATCACTTCAATCTTAACCTGTTCAAATCTCAAGTTAACCGTTATCTTCACCTCCTATCTATATGAACTACCCCTTAAATTAACCCTCTACCTCGAATGGCCTTCGGGCCTTGTACAGGATGAAGCTTACTGTAAAAGAAATAGGGATAAAACATGACAAAAAAAGTATGAATAATGATGTGTATGTGAATGTACGTATGTAAACTGCGTCTAGAGATTATATGCAAAAGAGGTATTGTCAAATATTTTATGTAAAATTCATAGATATGTGTTATCCATTGAAATAATTTGTACTATTATGTATAACGAGTAAGCATGAAAGGAATTCAGTCCCAATTTTCAATTTCAGATTGATATTTAGTATTTTTTCAGTAATTATAGCAATTTGCAGTGTCAAGAGATTATTTGCAAGAACTCGAATTTAGTATTATGGCTCGTAAAAAAGAACTAACAATGAATGAAAAGACCTATATAATCAAAGAAATTAGCAAAGGAAAGTCTTCGCTTCAAATTTCTAAGGATTTGAAAAGGGATCATCGAACAATCAAGAAAATATCTCAAATGGGAATTCAACCAAGGAAAAAAGTCTCAGGCTGAATTCAGTAATTTAACAAAGCGAGATCTATCACATATCCGAAGAAAATTAATAAGAAACCCAAATGCGTCAAGTGCGTTCATATTTGAGGCCGCTGGAGCTCCTATGGTGTCAAGGGAAACAAGGTGTAAAGCATTAAGGAAGTTTTCTGATGTAAAAAATCAAATAAAGAAACCCATTTTAACAAAAAAAACATAAGGAAAGAAGATTGCAGTGGGCAAAAAAATACATGAAAACTGATTTAAGTAAAGTGCTTTTTACAGACGAATCAAGGATCACCCTCGATGGGCCCGATGGATGGGCTCGAGGATGGGTTTGCAAGCAACATGACTCAAGAAATCTTTTTAAACGCCAACAAGGCGGCGGTGGGATCATGATATGGGCTGGGATTATTGGTAATGAGCTCGTGGGTCCATTTAAACTGAAATACGGGGTTAAAATGAATTCCAAAAGTTACTGTGATTTTCTAGAGCAATATTTCTTTGAAGCGTAGATCTATGATCTATTTGCAAGACAACGCACCAAGTCATGCATCAAAGTTTACTAAATCCTGGTTGAAAGAAAAGGGATTTGATGAAGATTCTCTTATGGACTAGCCTTCAAATAGCTGTGACTTGAATCACATTGAGAACCAGTGGAGCATCCTCAAGAGAGATATTTATTCCAATGGAAGGCAATTCAACAGCAAGTGTGACCTCTGGGAGGCAGTTAAAGTTGCTGCAAACAACTTACCAGCCGCTAAAATGGCAAATCTAACATCAGATGTTGACAATAGGCTTCTAAGAGTTATTGAAAAGAAAGGGGAATCTGTGCAATAAATTTTAGGAGGTTCTTATTATTTTTTGTTAATATATCTTTTATTTTTAAAATAAAATCTTTTTTTATGTTTTTCCTTTAAAAAATTGACGAATTTGTTCTAAAATCTTTTAATATTATTTTTTTTACATTAGTTTTACAAAGTAATGTAAAAGTATCAAAATAAATAGTTGCAAATAAACTACTGACAGTCAAATTAGTCTGTTTTGTTAATTTAGTAAATTTTTTTCCAACCAAAAACAATAGTTTTCTCTATCACTATATATCTAAGTTAATAATATTGAGTAGAATCTAAACATCATCATAATAGGACTTTTAGCATTAAAGACGCAACTCCTTATACCAATTTATAACTTGCATATAATCTCTAGACGCAGTTTATGTGTGTTTGTGTGATTACATCTAATAAAAACAGTAATTTCGCCGACAGCGTGATGATGAACGGTTGATGAAAAATCATTTAGTTTATGCAAAAAATACTTATTTTCCAACATGATCTCCTTCTTTGTCAATACACTGAATTCAGTAATTAATCACACAGATTGAGTATTATGCATTGAAATGTTACTTACACAGAAAAAAAACCTGATCGAAATTCAACTACTAACTTCTGTGATTTCCTTGATCCACTCACGTGGATTTAATCTATATGCATATACATGCATGCATATAAATTCTGATTTTAAAATCTTTCTCTTTCTCTTCGGGCTTCAATTTAGTCAAAAGACCTACTAATATATAATATATATCATGTATATATAATAAATATCATCAATAATAAATATCATCAATTTTATTGGCAATATCGTTATCATTTTATTATTTTGTTTTATTCCTTTCATTAACTGGCCTATTATCTCTCTCTCTCTCTCTCTCTCTCTCTCTCTATATATATATATATATATATATATATATATATATATATATATATAAATATAAAAGTGGACATGGAAGTCAGCACTTAGAGGCGACAGTCTGTTTCATGCTAGTGCAATCGTCAGGCGACTAGTGCTGTTATTTTTCTCGGCTATTTATATAAGGGTCAGTGGTGCATTATGGGTAGTCTATTTTGGCTGTTACTTTTACCGGAAGTGGCTTATTTGTTTATTTATTTATGTCAAATTGTTTTGCTTGTTTTTTGTTTGTTTTTTTATTTTTATTTTTATTTTTTATCTTATATATTTATTTATTTATTCTTTTATTTTGATCGGTGTTTTTGGTTAACGTAGTAAAAATTTGTTTATATAGCTTATTGTTGGTAGTCTATAATGGCCGTCATTTACCGGAAATCGCTTGTTCGCTTATTTATTTGGGTCAAATTGTTTTGCTTGTTTTTATTTATTTTCATTTTTATTTTTTATCTTATATATTTGTTTATTTGTCATTGATTAAATCTGTTTGTTGAATTTGTGGTTTTTTCTGACTATTATTTAGGTGGGAACAGTTTTTAATTTATCTATTTAGGTTGGTTATCTTTATTTGTTTTTGTTTTGTTTTGTTTTTTAAACGGCTAGTTTATCGTAATCGGTTGTTAGTTTATTTATATATTTGGATGTATTTAGATCGATTTATTATACTTGTTGTTATTTATTTGTTACACTATATCTCTTTGGCTTTCGGTTTTTAAGTAACGTAGTATATTATCTTTTATTAATGTTTTTTTTGTTTTTTTGTTTTTTTTTGTTTTTTTATTATTATTTTTATTTGTATAACAGTTATAACTTTCGTCCGTTCTTTTGTTTTGATTTTATTTCGTATATTCTAACAGGTGTGGTTTTATGATTTGTTTGGAGTAATTTATTTTGCTTATTTTATTGTTGTTTGTTTATATATTTATTTATTTTTCTATTTTAAGTTACGTAGTAAAAATTTGTTTTCATGTCTACATTTTGAGATTAGCTCGGATCTTTTATTTAATAATTTATTTTGATCTGGGAAGGTAATGATAGCTATTTTTTCCCCCAAGCAAAGTTTGCAGGTTTTTGATAGGTTGTTGTAGGCTGATGATTTTTTCCTTATTTTCCAAGATATTTTTGGTGTGGTGTGAATATATATATATATATATTGATGCACGCGTCAGTATATCGATCAAAACATCTATCTATCTATCTATCTATCTATCTATCTATCTATCTATCTATCTATCTATCTATCTATCTCGCTCTCTCTCTCTCTCTCTCTTATATATATATATATATATATATATATATATATATATATATATATATATATATATATATATATATATATGATGGATGGGCTGACTATTACATGAAACAAACTGTCGCCTCTGGGTGTTGACTTTATATACGCTCTATCCTTGATATTGAGCATTTTAACTGATAGCATACTTTAAAACTATACACACGCAAACGCACGCACACACACATACATAAGACACACACAAACATACACACACACACACACATATATGTATATATATATATATATATATATATATATATATATATATATATATATATATATTGGACGATTACTTTATACCAAACTTTTGTTTGGCTTTTTCTGAGCTTATTTTGTGTGCCTCTGCTCTGTGAAGTATTCCCTTGCTTTCCATTGCTTTGTAAGGAATTTATTTTTTGTCACGTTCCCTAAGGAAATCACTGTTTGCTGTTGTCGAATCTTTCCATCACGAACTAACTGTTTCTTTTGTCGTCTGAGCCTTGAAGAAAAAAATAATTTTGTTTTTCTTTTATATTCAAATTTCTTGCTCAAATAATACAAATAACTAGTTTCACTTCATGTACTTTGGTTTACTTTCAAATTTCTGAGGTTTCTGCCATCACACAAACTTTTACTTTCAGATTTTATAACATGAAGTTTGTAATTTTTTTGTACCCCCCCAGCGGCACGTTAAAACCTCAGGAAAATCACCAGAAAAAACTTCTTGCTCTAATTACGAATAATTATGGCACTATCTGTAAAATATAAATTGATATACTAATTCGAGAAAGTTTCATATCTTTGATCTTATGGTCAGACATGTGAGCAACGATGGAGTTTTAAGGGAATGGGAAGCATAAAAGACACCTATACTTACAATCAAATTAATTAAAAATTGCTGGGACACATTATGGGGATCGAAGGCTTGTAAAATTTGACACTCATGAGATGCGAGGAGCAGAGAGCTATAAAATGTAACCTACAAGCATGTGTAAATAGATGGTAAAACAGGAAGTGAGAGAGAAAGAGAGAGTAAAAATATAAACATTGCTAAGAGATCAAAAAGATAAGAAGTTGTGGAGAGCCATGACAGTCCAGAGTCTAAAGAGCCATGGCATAAAATACAGTCTCATAATCATGGTAATGATAATAGTAACATTATCCGTTTCTTTATAAGGAAACATTCGGTATTCATCGACTGGAGAGTCGGAGCTGCTTTCGATTGAGATTTATAAAATCTTTCTCTTAGAACAATTTTCAATAAAAGACATTTCTTAAATCCAGTAACTGTTATAGCTCTTTTCATTACTGATGGAGGATTCCTTCTTTGCCTTTTGTTTGAGGTAGTGTGGAACGCCGGCGTCTTGGTTATGTCATTATTCGCTCTCTAACTTACATGATATTCATTTTTGTTGTTGCTACTGTTGAAAGTCCTCAAGATGTGGTTTCTCTTATCTGGTACAGTCCTTTGTTTATGATTCTGTAGCGCCTGTTCACGATGTTCGATGAAAGACGGACTTCGCTAAGACCTACACGCTTCAGTCGCTCGAAGCCATTTTTACCATCGATTTGAGAAAACGGTTGTATACAACTGAAAGAGTTTGGTGCCATGTATGACATCCATATCAAAGTCTTGATTATTGTATAAAATATATATGCAAAACTATGAGTACCACTAATATACATACATTAACTGGCCACATGGTTTATAATTTGTCGTTTCAAACACAATTTCCACTGCTATCAGCGACTAAGAATGATTTACCGACTAACATATTCAGATTCTGACGAAGGTTGGTGTCATTTGGAAATAGTCGATAATATTAAGCACTTTTCTATCATTATTCATCGTTTCATCGGCTGTAAATTGAAGGGTTTGTTTTTTTAAATATCAACTGCGTTAGATCATATAAGAGGGGGCGTGATGTGCTGCAAAGTTTTGTCCCTTAAACACTTCAAAATCTCTGGTCACATGATGAAAAAATAATTTTAAGCGATTCTTGGTCGCGAAGACCAAGAATCGCTAAAACAGAAACTACAATGGTTATCACATTTAAATCGAAAAGAAAATAATGACATGATTAAGATGTCGACTTTTCATAACTTAAACAAAATTTTAGGAAGCAAGCCCACGTCAATAGTAATAACAATTAATAGGACTGAAAAAGCGATTCTCCTGAAAAGCGTTTGAAGAGAAAATATTTCAACTAACACTACACTTCTTTACTTTCTTTCGTTTTCTGTACCATGTCCTTTCAGGACGTAGGAGATCATGGCTCTCTACCTCCCTCTATCTCTTGCAGCTCTCAACAAGTTCCATTCCTCTGCTTCTTCCCCAAGACCACGTTCTGTCATCCACTTGCTTAAGCCCTCCAGGTATACCACACGTTGTTTTCCTTTGTCTCTCTTTCTTTCTATTCGACACGTGAGTATCAGATTCTCCAGGCCCTCCTTCTTCATTACGTGTCCCAGAAACTTCGCCTGCCTCTCCCTGATGTGAAGTATAAGCCTCCTCCTTGTTTGAAACCACTCTAAGACCTCATCGTCGCCCACACGCTTGGTCCATGATACCCTTAGCATCCTTCTGTAGAACCATATCTGTGTCGCCTTGAGTCTCTTCTTCATCTTTGAGGAAATTGTCCAACATTCGCTGCCGCAAAGGATAGATGTCACGTAACAACTCAGTATTCTTTTCTTTGTTACCAAAGAAATCCTCCTGTCTCGCAATACTCTGCCCAGCTTTTGGAATGTGTCTTTGGGCATCCCAATACCTCTACGTATCTCAGTGGCGCACTTACCGTTCTCTGTCAAAACGCTTCCCAGATAGTAAAACTTCTGCGTCTGCTTGATTCTAGTGTTCCCAACCTGCAAATCGCATTTCGGGCTCATCCTTTTACTGATGATCATGCATTCTGTCTTCTTGTAGTTTCTGCTTCGTCCTTTCTTCTCACTTTCCGTCGCTGCCTTCTGTAGGAGATTTTGTACAGTACTGCTATCAGTACTGTACTGTTCGGTAAATGGATGCCGAATAATTCCTTAAACGGAACCTACTAATTTCAATATATATATATATATATATATATATATATATATATATATATATATATATATATATATATATATATATATATTGAAATTATATATATATAATTATATATATATAATTACATATATAATTATATATATATTGAAATTATATATATATATATAATTATATATATATATATATTGAAATTATATATATAATTATATATATATAATTACATATATAATTATATATATATAATATATATAATTATATATATAATTATATATATATATTGAAATTATATAATATATATATATATATATATATATATATTGAAATTATATATATATAATTATATATATATAATTACATATATAATTATATATATATTGAAATTATATATATATATAATTATATATATATATATTGAAATTATATATATAATTATATATATATAATTACATATATAATTATATATATATAATATATATAATTATATATATATATTGAAATTATATATATATAATTATATATATATAATTATATATATATAATTATATATATATATTGAAATTATATATATATATATATATATATATATATATATATATATATATATATATATATATATATATACACATACGCTAGTTTATTATGCCATTCCGTGTTACTTTCATGGACAATAATTTCTTAGCCGTATCCTAGCATTTTTAGAATGTTACGTGAATTTTCAAAATTATGTATGATGTATGTCGTATAAGTGACAATATTTCTTCTTATTTTTCTATGTGCCATATCCCTTCAGGATGTCGCCGATCAAGGAAGCTCTCCACAACTTCCCGTCCTTTACAGCGCTTAGTAAATTTTGATTTTTTATATCTTTCCTAATACCTGTCCTGCCAACCATTTACACATACTCGTTTGGTAGGTTATGTACTATTCACCTCTGTCCATTTTACCTTCAATATATCGTTTGTGTGTCAAATTCCTCAAGCAATCTTTCCTCATTTAGAAAGTTCAGCTCTTTCTCTGTGATTCTAAGTATGTGTCCGTTTGTTTCTATTTCCCCTAAACATTCGTCGTTGCTCACATGTTCAGTTCATAATATTCTCAGTAGCCTTCCGTAGAAGCACATTTCTTTTGTCTTGCTGCTTAAAAAAATTAAGTTTATAGCCATTATTTTATTAGTATATAATGGTCCACCCAATACGGGTATTTTATTTGATTTATTCAACTTGCTATATTTTGCCGTCTATTCAGTATAATAAGCATTGTAAATTGTTGTTCCACATTCTTAATTTTATCTATGGCCCCTTTAAGAAGCTTCCTAAACGTAATTTTTTTAATTATTTTTCTGATAACTTTATATCTACTTCAACAAATCAGAACAACATACTTGGCTACATCTATAACACATTTGTCGTTGACATATTTTATACAATCGTTGAGTGGCATGTCTGGAAGCTAGTTCATCGTAACATGAAAAAATAACCCACCCACCTCGACCCTCTGAACTTATTTTTTTCTTTTTTAGCGTAGATTTCAATTTTAATTGGCTAATCTAGACAACTATATCCACAATTATATTTTTAATTCTGACCTTATACCCCCAATTACTTTAACTTCCAAAAAGAGGTAACGATTTGCTTTTAAATTTCCCAAATAATTCCTTTTTTATCACAAGTTAACTACCATCACCTGACGAAGTACAATTATAGTATTGAAACATGAAAGTTTTTGTGTAGCGATCTAAAATGTAATTTATTAGAAGAATCTAAAATGAACAGAATCATGGCTAAATACAGGAGAGCTTTCAACATCTCACCTAAACCAAATCTATTTCAATTGTTTTTGTTTAATGGGAGTTAAACGAAATTCTTACAACAAACACAAATGAACTCCATTCACTTGTTCCACAAGTTCATACTTTTACTCCCAAGTGGGTGCTTCCTTAAATCACTTCAGTCTTGACTTCTTCAAGTCAATGGTCTGTTGTCATCTATGTTTCTTATCCTCATAATCCTACCATCTTCTTCCCACTCATATATCATATCTCATTCATCATTGCCATTCCAACAAAAATTGATGAATTGGAAAACAAAATCATATTCAAAGAAAGTTGACAGGTGACTTTGCCGTGTGTTTCCTCTCATCTCCATCTGCATGAGATATGAAGTAAAGTCTAAGTCGTTTTTCAAATGCAAAATATCTCAAAGGATTACAAGGAAATACTTTGACGATGGAATAATGATTCTATGAAGTTATGTGAATAAAAGATAATTTCTACACTTGATAGAATGCTTTCCTCAATCTATATACAGTGTTTCAACTGGCACCTTTCAAAAGAGATTATATATATATTTATATATATATATATATATGTGTGTGTGTGGGTGTGTGCGCGTTTGTGCGTGCGTGCGTGCGTGCGTGCATATGTATAAATATATGACCTTGACCTATCGAATGCCACATTTGTTAAAAAAGTAAATTACTTACAACGAAAATTCTCGAAAGTCAAATCTTATCAAAATATGAATCTGTGCCCCGGATTCTTCACAATATTTTCTTTGCTTAAAGAATTACTACTTTCCCAAGCCAAGATACATAACCACAAAATACAAAAAATTAAAAGAAAACAGTTAAATCCATAACCTCATGTTATTTAGTATATATAACACACATCAACCCCAATACAAAATAATTTAAATACTAACTTACATATATACATAAAAAAAACTCGTACTCTCTTTCGTTTATTAGGCATTGAAATGCATCACCTCAGGTCCACGAACTTGCCTGGCTTTTTCGCTAATTTGGTCAATAAGCAGCCCTCCACCAACAATTTTAAAAAACCAATAACATTTTTATTCTTGCATATAAATACAGGTCACAAAATAAAATCCTTACATTTGCCTTGATAAAGTCCCACAGAGGACAAAACGCGTCGGCTAAGATACAGTTTTCGTTTTGTCCTTTTATATATATATATATATATATATATATATATATATATATATATATATATATATATATATATACATATATATATATATATATATATATATATATATATATATATATATATACATATATATATATATATATATATAAGGTCATCCCATAAGTTCTGTCCGAATTTTGAATAAAAAGTATCCAATTCCATCATTAGAAAATTGAAAAATATTTGGATTCTTTACCCTTATTACATATATGGTAAAGTCTAATTTTCGGTTTGGTGGTGACTTTTTTCAAGAACTGAAACAAATTAATGCCTTTTTCATTACTTTTGAACAAAAGTCCATCAGTTTCAGATACAGGAAAATAGGGTTGCAAAAAAGTCATAACTCTAATATATATATATATATTCCATTTCGTAATTCCGTTTCGTAATTCAATATATATATATATGGAAGAATGTAATAATTACAAATTACATATACATATGAGGTGTGTGTGTGTGTGTGTGTTTGTGTGGGGGGGGAGTAACTGCGAAAAAGTTGTGAAATATATTTAGCATTACTGATCCTAAATTAATTGAAAGTTTATAGATTTAGGGTTTTTTTGTTTGTTATGGTTAAAGCTCCTATCATTACTTTTTTATAATTTATGATTTATAGAAGTTTTGTGATATTGACAAATATTTCGTGTTTTATTGTTGTTTTGATTGATATTCCTTAGTGATACACGATTCAAGTGTGTTATTATTGATTTAATTGTTTCCTCAAATATTTATTAATAACACATAAATACTATATCACATAAATTGTAAAAACGACTACAAATCCTCGTCTCCATTAATTATATAAAAACAAAAAAACACAACATCAATAAAATTTAATTTAATTTAGGATCAAATATATGAATAATAATATTTAAAGAAAAAAACAAAACCACAACAGAAACTGATGCGTGAAGAACAAACTAGTCTATTGTAGTCTATTGTGGGTGGTCTATTGAATTGAACGGTTACTTTGGTGGGCGTGAACGGTTTCGAATTATTCTGGGGGTTATTGAGTGGGAAAAATACTGGATCTGAATTCAATTTTGTCTATTTAGAGTGTTGTTAATTAACTTTTATTTATTTGTTATTGGTTATTTTATAATATATATATACTAGCAGCATGGCCCGGCGTTGCCCGTGCTTGATTCAAAAATCGTACGACGCATACAGCAATCGCTATCACTTGAGTTAAAATATTTTTGACCTTCCTTTCCTGTAAAGGAGTGCCCTTTGCCGTGCTGATGTTGCTACATGCCTTACTTCTTGCCTATCTCACACTGCGAATTTTTTCTAAGCTCTATACTAAACATTAAATCTGTTACGAAAAAAGAACTAAACAAAATGAACACAAAACGATCAGCTTTAAAAAAGGACTCGTAACTGGAAAACCCGAATGACAAAAGAATGTTAACAACAAATATTTTTTCACACCCAACCCAGTTCTGCGGAATCAGAATCAACGTTGACTTTAAGCAAGCGAATGAGCCAATTGGAGTAAAGTGCCATGCAGATTTAAATTTTGCCCACTTGTGACGAATGCAGTTATCGATTTTTTTTTGCATGCTAGTTAACATTCGTGTCAGTCAGCTATTGGCTCTCACGCTGGCCAATAGAATTTTCATGCCTATTCGTGGCAGCCAGCTATAGGCTCTCACACTGGCCAGTAGAAAATGGCAGCAAACTACATGAAAACTGCTGTAGAAGCATGAAAAAATCGATTATTTCGACTATCGATGGGAGTTGGGAAATGCAAAGTCGGTCTAGGCCTTAATACTAACTTGGAACATATGCATGTAAATGTTGGTGCAAATCCGTCGAAAATTTCGGCCGTGCATTCGTTACACACACACACACACACACACACACACACATTCTGCCTTTCATATATATATATATATAGATATATAGATATATATATATATGGCATCTCGTTTACAGTTTTAGCTCTCTCACAAACGTGCCGTCGCCCCCCTCTGTCTTTTCTACAAATAGTTTCACGGTAACTGCTCCGACGAGCTATTTTCGCTAGTTCCCAAACTGCATGAGTTTAAATGAATCTACTAGGTTGGCATCTCAGTCCCACCCTTTCACTGTCGAAACGGTTAAATGTAGCCGTCTCTTCTATTCCAATAGCTTCATGTCTCGCGCTTTCCGTCTGTGGAACTCCCTTCCTCTTACTTGCTTCCTTGATAGCTATAATCTCCAACTGTTCAAATGTAATGTCAATCGTCATCACCAGATGTCTTGAACTATTCCTCGTCCTTCTGTTCATCCTTTCCTCTTTCACGCTTCTTTACAATTGCTCCCACTTTGGCACTTCCGCCTTGCTTGGGATGATAAGTTTTATATATATATATATATATATATATATATATATATATATATATATATATATATATATATATATATATATATATATACATATATATATATATATATATATGCTACATTTCAAAAGTATGAAACCACCTCCAGAATTAGCATGGGATGAACTTGACAGAAGAGCGAAAAAATATGAAAAGGCGCTCTTAGAGTCATTGACAAAAGAATGAAATCAATTTTCAAACTTATACTTTGAGAAACTTTTGCAACAAATGCCAAAAAAAAAAAATGCCAAAGGCTAAAGGAGGATATTTTGACGAAGGAAAAATTTATTCGTAATATTTTTTTACTTTGTCATAATAAAATTTCTAATAAAAATCATGTCTCACTTTTTTAAAACCATGTATAATAATTTTCTCTTATTTAAAGTACAAAACAATTACTTTTTGTGCCAATTTAAAAAATTATCAGTGGCTACAAATTTTTGAATTGCAGTGTATATCTGTTTCTGCCTGTGTTGTGTCTATGTACGCTTGTGTGTATGAATAGGCTTTTTAAAGTATATCTAAATGCAAGCATTGCATTATGAATGTATTTTATCTGAATGTATTGGATTGACATCGTTTGTTAATATATATGCACCTGTTTCTCTTAATATATTTTATATTTTCCTGCCTTTGTAACGCGATTGACGCTTTGAATTTATTTAGACGAGATATTCATTTAATGTTACCAGTGTCACTTTATTCCATTCATGATTGATATTTTTCTCGGTGTGCTTTTCAGCTAGGCAGTCGTTCAATTAAATAAAGCCTCTATGCATTGACAACGCGTCGCATACAATTCGTCCATCTACTTCTTGGTGCATTAGGGCGGGTAGGTTTCAGGTCAGATTTATCTTACCGCCATAACTGCATTATTCAGTTTTCAAACATTATAACTTGATTATAATTAACTTTGAATGAAAAATATTCAGATCTAAGGAAAACACACAATGCATATCCAGCGAAAACCTTAAATACGTTGTATAAAAGTTGAGGATCTTATGTATGATGTATGTAAATATCAAACATTTATCCACACTCAACCAGCGATGCAGATATAGTTTATTAGTGCAGCAATATTTCTTTTATACATGTTAAGTTGAATATGACCAACAAGAAAAGTGTTAATTCTTTATCCAGTTATAGTTTAAAGATTATGGAGACACGTTTTATAAATGTTGTAGAGTAGCTAGCACCCCTTCAGCACTCTACCAGGTGGCCTTAAATAGTCTACGATTAAAGATTCAACACTTGATCCTAAGCTGATTATTATTCGGACTGATCTTACTTCGTTTGACCCTCCTCTAGTCCTTGTAAGTTGTCTTGTTAATTGTTTTGTAAGTTATTGTTCTGTATTTTTCTATGTATCCGTTAGCACCGGATACTGGTGGTAAATAAATATATTAAGCACTCATTCTTCTCTGTGTATCTTTCACCTCGAAGATAAAACAGTTGCCTTGAGACTAGTCCCAAAGTATTGGTAAAGTTCTGAAAGCCCACCCCACAATATGGAATTACATCTACTTCTATAGAAGACAGCTTAGAATGCAAACATAAAAATATACGAATACCGAATTGCTTAAAAATGGTTAATTAATTATCCGAAAGCGCTTGGGCCAATAATCGCCTACGGACAGTTTCTACACCCTCTTAGTTCTCATCGAAGAAAAAATATAAGGAGACTAGATAAAATGATTTACGAAATTCTCCATCATATTCAATGAAACACAGGCACACTATACTGGTTGCTGGACAATTCAACGCCGCCGTCTGAGTGGCAGGAAAACTCGGGACTGGGGCAACTCAGGACCAGATATTTCTTAAGGATTAAAACCCTAATTAGTGAATAGTTTCTTCAAATAGTTTGAAAAGGCATTATTTAAATTTTTTTTTTAAAAGTTGTCTCAGTCCTAAGTTGCCCCTGCACTTAGAGGGCTGTTTTCAATCGGTGTTGCTGAGTTGTCCCTTCCTGCAGTTCCGTTGGGGGTGGCTGTGCATATATCACTGAGGCTCGACGTGGCATCCAACTGACATTCTGGATCAGCTTGACGACACTTTCTGTATAGACGAAGAACAACGCCTTCTCACAAATCTTCTGTTATATATCTGTGATCACACTCTGCTGAAACAATGGGACATTTGATCTTTGTACCGTCTACACACGGGTAGAGATTAAAACAGACACTAGTATTATTTGCTCGACTCTAGTTAAATTAAGTAGGTGACCTAATGACAACAGTGTCATTTAACCGGTTTTAGCAGGGATCTCATTAATTCAGATAATAGTCTCATCCCAGCCAGCTACTGTTACACACACACACACACACACACACACACACACACACACACACACATATATATAGATATATATATATATATATATATATATATATATGACAAAGCGTTTGATAAAATACGCTATAAGATACCCGCATGTGAGCTTGCGTGCATGTATTAGAGCGGTTTGATCACTGTATTTGGTCACCATGTGTGCATGCTGTGTGCTTTTGTGTGTGGGGTCATGATTTATTTAGTTCCGGTTTGAATTTATTTATGAATTTTTTTTCTTGTATTTGTAGGTAGGAATAATTGTCTGTTTGGTATATCGGCATGATATTAAATTTACCCTGGTTACATTCAAAGATATGTTGTGAAACAAAAAGTTACCATAGGAAAAAAATTAATTATTTTTAATAATTATTTTTGATAATATGTGGAAATCTCCACCCTTTACCTGAAGACGGTCGTAAGACCAGAAACACGTGTTGTAAAACTATGTAAAACTATGAAAAATAAAGAATATTTTTTTAAAAACCCCCATTACAACCAAAAAAGTTTGCGGTACCTCTCTTCTTTTTAATATATATATATATATATATATATATATATATATATATATATATATATATATATATACATATATATATATATATATATATATATGATACAGATAGCAATGGAGTGTAGTCGCTGGCACCCGCTCGCATCCGAGCATCGGGGTCATCATCCTTTCTTCTTATTCCCTTTCTCATCTTTGGGGGCAATGGCGCGGCTGTGCTAGTCGGCCCCTCCTGACTGCATGTCGCAGATCCTCTTCATGTTGACAGTTGAACTGGAAAGTCTCAATTTCACACCTAACTCTCGGATGGTCCTACAGCAGGAGGGCCGATTCTGAACATGTCATCCACCCAGCCGAGGCGAAGTGCAGTAAAGACGGTAAATTTAAGAGTGAATTTAACTGTGCCAGTAGGTTAGCATCCCAGTCTCACGTTTTCACTGTCGAAACTGTTAAATGTAGCTGTCTCTTCTAGTCCAATAGCTTCATGTCTCGCACTTCCCATCTGTGGAACTCCCTTCCTCTTACTTACTTCCCTGTTAGCTATAATCTTCAATTATTCAAATGCAATGTCAATCGACATCTTCGGATGCCTTGATCTATTCCCTGTCCTTCTCTTCATGTTTTCCTCTTTCAGGCCTCTTTACTCTTGCTCCCACTTTCTGTAACCGCTTGCGGGATAATGGCACTCCCTCCTTGCTTGCGGTGAAATGCTTAATAAACGGTGGGTCGATTCTGAGAGAATTAGAAGTCCTGGCATGAATCATTATCGGCGGCCCCAATCTTAACAACATAAGATATGCTGAGTACACAGTGTTGATAGCAAACACAGAAATGATACAAGAACTACTACAGAAGGTAGTGAACGAAAGCGAGAAAAAAGAACCAAGCTTCAATTGCATAAAGACTGAATGAAATCCAATAAGTACAACAATTTAAATATCTGGAAAGAGTTTTAACAGAGGACTGAATGTGCGACAGTGAAATCCAAAGGCTCATTCGGTTAGCAAAAGATTCCTTCCAAAAGTTAAGAAAAGAATTAAGAAACAGAAAAATTTCGTTAGAAACAAAGAAAAAAGAACTGAACTGTTAAGTAATCAATTATATTGCAGTGAATACATTAAAGATGAAGAAGAGACTTCAAGCAATGGAAATGTTGTTTTACAGAAGGATGCTGAGAATATCATGGACTGAACATGCAAGCAACGATGGAGTTCTAGAGACATTGGAAACAAAAATGGACACCTATCAGCAAGAACCAGCTAAAATTTTGTAGGGCACATAATGAGGAAAGAGATCCTTGAAACTTTGACAGGACAGATTGAAGAAGAAGGATAAAGGAAAACAAAGCATAACCTACCTTGCGAGCTTGAGTGAATAGATGGCGTGGTAGTGCTTGGGAGACATGAGCAGAAGTCAAAATTTTTAAAGATCTACAAAGGACAGGAAATTGTGGAGAGCCATGATCGCCAACGTCCTGAAGGAACAACACAATATATATATATATATATATATATATATATATATATATATATATGACAAAAGGTTCTATTGGTCGACCACGACTTTCATATGTACGTGAGTACACAATCCTCAGGCGGCCGACATTTCTTGCTGTAAGGATGGCTTCAAATACCCAGCAGAGAGAAACCAAAATATAAAATCCTGGCTAATCAATGCATCGGCTAAACTCGATGTAGCGAGTATTTAATACCTGCTTGATGACAATCACATGCCTAACGCCGAGAAAAACAAAAGTCGGTCAATGTTGACACATTTTCTGTAAATAATATTTACTCTGCTATAAAGCGTTTAAGTATTGTGTGTCCGGGATGGGACATTTTATCGCCGCCGACTCAACACCGCCGACTCAACACCGGCCAACTCAAATCCAGGACAACTCACCATCAACCTATTTAGCGCGTGGACACCTCAACGTTGGCGTCGAATTCATGTCATAGTGTGCACATCTTTTGGATCGGCTTTGAGTTTTTGAAAGTGTGGCTGGTTGCCTTAGTGATTTATTAGTTACAGCAGCCTATTCGGCTGACTGGTATTTAATTTTCAAGATCAGACAAATAACTATGCTGAAGCAGCAAATAGAAGACTGCACACGGAGCTTGGGATGGATCACTCCACAATATGGAGATTTATTACGGAGCTGCAAAGGTGCATTTTTCGATAAATTTATTGGAGGTCATTTCCATCCAGCTAAAATGAAGAAGTATATGAAGGCAGATGAAAGAATTTTGCAGATTTCCTTCCGTTTCAAAACGACCTCCAACTGAATATTTGCATACTTCTTTTAATACATGACTTTATTTTTAATTTAAAATTTCAATAAATTTTTAAATTAAAAATAAAGTTAAATAAAATTAAAATAAATAAAAAATATATATATATATAAAATTTAAAATTAAAATAAATTAAAAACCGCTCCTTAATAAATCACTTTTATTTGTTTTTAAAATATCATGGAAAAAAAATGCAGTTTTCATGTCGTTGAATTGTGAGTAGGCTGGTGGTGAGTTGTTCTGGATTTGAGTTGTCACGGAGATGAGCTGGCCGGTGTTGAGTCGGCGATGTTGAAGCAACGGCGTTGTGTCGGCAGTAATGAGTTGACCAGTACCTTTTTTCCATAATAGCTATTTTACTTATTAATGAAAGTATATATATATATATATATATATATATATATATATATATATATATATATATATATATATATATATATATGAGCACTCCCGTCGATTTCGGCATATGAGGATTCAATAACTTCATTCAGTTTTATGTTTGTATCGTATGACACTTCAGTCCCGCTAGTGACCTGCATACAAGTCCACGTATTATGCAACAGCGAGGATTTCGGCACATTGCAACAGAAATATTTGTTGGCGCATTTCGCCGTTGTCTTTCGTCTCTTAGTCGGTCAATACGACTGATTTCAAAATTTCTGTTACATCTTTAGCACAAATATCTTCAGTTATTTCTACCCAAGACAACACGCTCATAGTATG
This sequence comes from Acanthosepion esculentum, assembly GCA_964036315.1. Lineage (NCBI taxonomy): Eukaryota > Metazoa > Mollusca > Cephalopoda > Sepiida > Sepiidae > Acanthosepion > Acanthosepion esculentum. The sequence goes on from OZ038476.1 coordinate 99,001,727, forward strand.
AGGCATATTGAAAGCTAAGATGCTACTCTTTATTCGTCTTTATACCTAAGTCCCGGCCGTCTAACACTCCTTTGTTCCCTGTCAAGTTGGCTATACATGAGGACTTTAAGTATTCTGACGTCACTCATTCTTGCAACATAACCGTCCCAGCGAAATTGTAACTGCATCAGAAAAGTCTCAATCCCACCAATGTTGCATTTTGCGAGAAAATCAGCATTGGACACCCAATCATCAAAAGTATAGCCACAGATCGCACAGAGACTATATATATATATATATATGGGGTGGTTGTGTAGTGCCACCAAAACAAAATCCTTTATTTGTAGGTATCTGCAGTCTTATAAGGAAAGCATTTATTCTATGCACAAAATATTTAATTTTCTACATGATCACTTTTTTCATTAATCAGGCATAACAATTTTTGAAAGTTTTTGAACATTGTTTTTTTCAGTGCATTGTTTTTTCAGTGCATTTCATTGAGGCGTGGATGTTACGCATATACATTGAACATTATACGGTGAAAATGTCATACCAGAATTCTGCGAACGAAAAAGCGAAGACAAGAAAACTATGTAAGCTAAAAATGAAGGCACGAAACCAAACTGATAATGTTTTTTTGATTAATGAAAAAAAAATCTTGAAATTTTAAAATCAATTTAAGAATATTATTACAGCATCTATTAGGGATTTGCAGCAACACCCCTCTCTCTCTCTCTCTCTCTCTCTCTCTCTCTCTCTCTCTCTCTCTCTCTCTATGTTAAAAGTCTTCTCGCACTTCTTGTTTATGGAAAACCCGACTCCATGCATTCCAGCCAACATTAATCTACAAAAATTTAAATGCAATATCAATCGCTATCTCCTGTCCTCCTGATTACTCTTTCCTTTCCCAGCTGGTTGCTAATGTTTCTGTTCCGAATTCTTCCACACCCAGTAACCCCGTGTTCCTTAGTGGCTTTTCTACCTTGCTTGTGGAAAAACAGATTAAAACGAATCTATCTATCTATATACACTTATACTTTAAAAATCAGGAAATCACTTGAATACGCTACATTGGTTTCAACCTTACGGTATACTGTGGCGATTTTTAACAAATTGCCTCTTAACGCTTTATTAAAAAAAAAAAAAAAAAACTAATGAACGCTATATTATTTTTAAAAAAAATAAACAAACGCACGGTGTTGGGTGTAATAGAAAGTGGGTGGAAGATGTGAAGAAGAAGAAGAAGAAGAAGAAGAAGAAGAAGAAGAAGAAGAAGAAGAAGAAGAAGAAGAAGAAGAAGAAGGAGAAGAAGAAGGGGAAGGGGAAGGGGGAGGAAGAAAAGAAAAGCACGGTTATTATAAAGTATCAGTGGTGGGGGGGGGGGGTAATTAAAATGTACATTTTTTTACATCCAGCCTTATATATGCTTTAGAGGACTTTCTTATGCAAGGACTCATGACTTCGGATTTCTGGTTCAAAATGTTCTTTGAATCCGGAAATGTCATAATTGCTAATTTTTCCTGTTGACAGAGGCTGCAAATATTGTTGTGGTTGTTATAAGGCTTTGCTTTTAAAAAAAATTTCCATCTTACAATCGTATCCCTGTTGATTTTTCTTTTAAATTCCACACATAGTCAGCTAGTTTGGTAGATCATCTAAGACAAATTTGAATGACGACATATGATTGGACTATCTACGTCTGAAAGTACCTTTCGTACATCCTATGTACGTTTATTGGCCATTAATATCTGTTACTTTGGTTTTATAGATTATTGCTTCAGTTTTACAAGCTCCATCTGATGGACATCTATTCTTATTTTTTACAATTGCATAAATTAATAGTTTTAGCTATATTTTACAGCGTGTTAGTTTTGAAATTTCTGGTGTTTTGTCTATTTATTATTATTATTTCTAAATTACTAGTGCAGCTTTAGCTTAATTTAACTGTGTTTTTATTGAATATCTTATGTAATTCTGAATCTTTTGGGAAGTGCTTAGTAAGTAACTTGAAAAATAATTTCCCTATTTTACATTTTACCTCTAAGTTAAAATCGTGTGGGTCGCGGTTTAAACCAAATGATATTTTTTCTTTTCCTTAAATTGTTCTTCATATGTTGTTTCATTTGAGGTTTAAATTCTAGTTTGGTCTTGTGACCCTCTACCTTTAAGTTCTTCTCATATTCTTTCTTTTTGTCCTCAAAAAATTGTTTTACTAGAAGAGTTTCTAGATAACCTTTAGAGATGTGCTTTTTTAAGTTCGCAGGGTGGTTAAATCTAATATTCACGTATTTTAATTTTGCGTTGAGTTTCATGTATGGCGAGACAATGCCAGCCTGAAGATTTAATTCTACTTCCAGATAGTTGACAAATTTCGACTTCTCTTTCAATGGTGGGGCTTTTGATGAGTTTGAAAAGCGCTTTTCTTATAGTGTCATTTGTTCTTCAGTTGTTTGGCGCTATCATCAGACCGTCATCCCTATACAGACCGCGGTTGTTTATATGTACAATTTTGTTAATTTCATATAATATATACAGTGGGCTATGATAAGTTTTTAGCCACTCTTAATTTCAGCAATTTTAGCTTGTGTAATAACGTATTTTCTTTTTTTCTTCAGACAATACCGTGTTAGTATCAAGGTACTCTCATCTATGAACGATAGTTGACTTATATTTTGCAATGAAAGTTCGTGGAAGTAAGAAAATTGGTGAATTTCAACGGGGGCAAATAATAAGATGGCATCAGTGTGGCAAGTCGAATAGAGAAATTGGTAGGTTTTTCCAGGTTAATCATCAAACGCTTAATAATATTGTCAAGAAATTTAATGAAGAAGGCCATTATCGTGTGGAACAATGTTCGGGAAGAACGAGTATCGTGTCTGAGTGAACGAAAATGGCGCTGAAGAGAGAAGTCACCAAAAACCGTCGTGAGAGGGTAAAAGATGTCGCCGACAGCATGGAAATGTCGCCATATAAGGTGAGAAAGACTCTGAAAGAGCTAAACTATCAAAGAAGAGTTGCAAGTAAGAAGCCCTTAATTTCAGAGGTTAACAGGAAGAGGCATATGGACTGGGCGAGAGGATTTGAGAGCAAAGGTTATGAATTTTGGCAGTCTGTAATTTGGTAGATGAAAGTAAATTCTGCCAATATTCGAATTCGAGACAGGTTTATGTTTGAAGAAATGAGAATGAGACGTGGAACACTGAATGCCTGCAGGCAACCATGAAACATGGAGGGATTGGAGTAATGGTGTGGAGCGCTGTCTGGTTTGGAGAGAAATCTGAGCTGATTCTTGTTGATAAGTCGTTTAATGGTCCAAAATACTGTCAAATATTAGAGAAAGGACTACTCCCACTGTTTGAAACCAATCAGATTGACAAGAATGTCTACCTTTATCAAGAAGATGGAGAGCCATGTCATGCGAGTAAAGTAGCAAAGGCCTGGAAGGAATCGCAAGGAATCAAGTCACTGCCATGGGTAGCCTAAAGTCCTGATATAATCCAATAGATCATGTGCAAGAGCATCTTCACCGCAAACTTCGAGAGCGTGCAACCAAAATCACGTCAATGATAACCCTTAAAGAATCATTGCTGAAGAAGTGGCAAAATATGGATCAGATGATTGTTGATAACTAGATCAAATCCATGAAAAATCGCATACAAGCACTGAAACTAGGAAATGGAGAACCTACTCTATACCAGTTCCAAATACTGTTTATGTTTAGTAGGGATTACGTAATTAAATTCTGAAAATGGATGTAGTTTATTTCTCTTGGCTAAAAACTTTTCTTAGGCCCCTGTATACTCCTATTAACTCCGAAACCTCAGCTTCATATTATACCCAACGTCGTGCATTTGTTTATTTATTTTTTTAAAAATAATATAGCGTTCATTAGTTTTTTGTTTTTCTAAATAAAATGTTGGCACGTCAATTGATAAAAATACCGTATGGTTGAAACCAAGGTAGCGGATTCAAATGATCGCCTGATTTTTAAAAACTCTACATATTTTTACTTTTATTTTAGTTTTACACGTGTATTGAGCACTTTTTAATACCACTGTTTTCTAGTCTGCTTCTGACCATTAAACTTTTATGTATTATAACTCTCGCTCCTGTACTTTCATTTACTGTGTATTTTTTACGCTTTCATGAACCATTTTAACTTGTACAATCTAACATACCTCATGTTTTATGTGTATTAATTCGGTATTACACAAATTTTTCGAACCCACAATTATTGTTTTTTCGAGGGTACGACGATTGTTTATTATTCACGGAGCAAACCATAATGCAAGAATTCAAAATACCACACTCGCTAAAAATATTCCTATTCCAAACAAGGAAGAATACTTGCTAATTTAATTACAAAGGATTGATCAGATTTGTTACCCGGAAGCATTATTTTCATTGAATAAATATTTAAAGAAAATACGGAATATCCAATTTCAAAACTTACAAATACCCACCTGCAATTGAGGAACGAGCTAACTTCGAAAAGGATATTCTTGGCATTATTGACAACATCAAATTCACAAAAGTTAATAGCAATGTTCAAAAACTATTAACTGCTGAAGTAAAAAAATAAAAAGTACAAAAAATATTCTAATTAAAGGCGACAAAACAAAGAACATTTACACCATGAACCCAGAGGCTTACCGGAAAATATAAACAGTCACAAAAAATTTACAAAATGCACTAGATTCACTATTTACATTGTTCAGACTATCGCCCTCATCTTTGCTGCCATATTTATCACAACGTTTCGGCCGTTGTACGCTCCGGCCTTCTTCTGTTGGCTGGAATGTCGATCTGAACCCTTTATTTCGCTCACTGGGGTAGACTGTTCTTGTTCAACGTGCCTTGTCTAATGGATGTCTATTATTAGTTATCTCCTGTTAATTCCCCTCTCAAAGTTCTCTACTGCCTTAACCAGGTATTGAACTCACACTCTTTGGGTCCTGTCACTGGATCTAACTAACGCCTTTATCCACTGTGCTATGTGTCCTCGAAACGTTGTGATAAATATGGCAACAAAGATGAGGACGATAATCCGAACAATGTAAATATTGTACATAATACATAATCTCAGAAATATAGACAGGAACTAGATTCGTACATTAAAAGTAAAAATGAGGAGGCGAAAAATATCACAGCCAATCTAAGCGACAGGGTCCACATATTATGCCGCAAGCAAGCATTTCTAACCATAAAGTTGAATTCCTAAATAATCCTTCTTTTCGTTTAATAAACCCAACTAAAACTGAACTGGGTAGAATAAGCCAAAAAATATTGAAAAAATATGCGACCCATTAAGAATTGCCACACAGGCCAATCAATGGAAGGACACAAATGAGTGCATTTCTTATTTCCACAAAATCACAAATAAAAACAAATATGTATTTATTAAATAAATTATTAAAAACTTTTATCAATCTATATCTGAAGAAGGTCTGCTGGAGGCTTTGCACTTTGCCAAAGGCTTTGTAAATATAACACCTGATCAAACGGAAATAATTTTACATTGCCGCAAATCAATTTTATTCCACCTGAGTTAAGAGGTAAAAAAAAAACGGCTTCGATGTACCAAAAGGTTCGTTTGATGGAGCTGAGGTTTCGAAATTAATAGGAGTATATTTAGATATATATATTATATGAAATTAACAAAATTGTACATATAAACAACCGCGGTCTGTATAGGGATGACGGTCTGATGATAGCGCCAAACAACTGAAGAACAAATGACACTATAAGAAAAGCGCTTTTCAAACTCATCAAAAGCCCCACCATTGAAAGAGAAGTCGAAATTTGTCAACTATCTGGAAGTAGAATTAAATCTTCAAGCTGGCATTGTCTCGCCATACATGAAACTCAACGCAAAATTAAAATACGTGAATATTAGATTTAACCACCCTGCGAACTTAAAAAAGCACATCTCCAAATGTTATCTAGAAACTCTTCTAGTAAAACAATTTTTTAAGGACAAAAATAAAAAGAATATGAGAAGAACTTAAAGGTAGAGGGTCACAAGACCAAACTAGAATTTAAACCTCAAATGAAACAACATATGAAGAACAATTTAAGGAAAAGAAAAAATATCATTTGGTTTAAACCGCGACCCACACGATTTTAACTTAGAGGTAAAATGTAAAATAGGGAAATTATTTTTCAAGTTACTTACTAAGCACTTCCCAAAAGATTCAGAATTACATAAGATATTCAATAAAAACACAGTTAAATTAAGCTAAAGCTGCACTAGTAATTTAGAAATAATAATAAATAGACAAAACACCAGAAATTTCAAAACTAACACGCTGTAAAATATAGCTAACACTATTAATTTATGGAATTGTAAAAAATAAGAATAGATGTCCATTAGATGGAGCTTGTAAAACTGAAGCAATAATCTATAAAACCAAAGTAACAGATATGAATGGCCAAAATAAAATGTACATAGGGTGTACGGAAGGTACTTTCAGACGTAGATAGTTCAATCATATGTTGTCATTCAAACTAGTAAGTCTTAGGTACTCTACCAAACTAGCTGACTATGTGTGGAATTTAAAAGAAAAATCAACAGGGATCCGATTGTAAGATGGAAATGTTTTTAAAAGGCAAAGCCTTATAACAACCACAACAATATTTGCAGCCTCTGTCAACAGGAAAAAATTAGCAATTATGACATTTCCGGATTCAAAGAACATTTTGAACCAGAAATCCGGTTTTGAGCTCTTTTGTATATATATATATATATATATATATATATATATATATATATATATATATATATATATATAGAGAGAGAGAGAGAGAGAGAGAGAGAGACAGACGGACAGACAGACAGACAGACAGACAGATAGAGACAGATAACGTCTATATATATATATGTGTGTGTGTGTTTATAAGTACTCGCGCGTGTGTTGTATGTCTCAAGTTATCATGCAAATCATATAAACTGCAATCACTCGAATTTGCTTTGAACATTTTTCTCAAAATTTCATCGATTAATTTAACCGAAAAACTCAATTGTTTAAAAGAAAATGTCCAAAACAAATTCGAGTCATATCAATATTATTTTCATCAGTTTACACACACACACACACGCGCGCACGCACGTATATGTGTGTTCATGTACAGGTGCAGGTCTCATATATATGTGTGTGTGAAAGAGAGTGTGTAAAAGAGAGAGAAAGAGAAATAGAAAGAGATTCAAATGCATAAGTATTATCTACATATCAAATATTGATAAATATTTGATATGATGTATAAATAAAATAATTCTATAAATATTGATAAACATTTTATATGATCTCTAAATATTGATAAATATTTGATATGACGTATGAATATTAATAAATAATTGATATGATCTATAAATATTGATAGATATTTGATATGATCTATATATATTGATAATTATTTAATATGACGTATATGTTATTTGAAAATGTGAATCCGTTTCATATAATTCTACACGTCAAATGTAAATAAGGATTCGCAGAATGGAAGATGTTTTCATATGCTCGACATTCTCTTGAAATCCCTCACTCTGTAGATTAGTTCTGATTAATCTGAGGTTTGGCAAATGCCACTCTTCTTCGTAGACGTATGATTTCCATAATCCATCTGACGATTCCACCATGTCACGAGATTTGATCTTCTGTCAGGTCCAGTCATTTATGAAACCAACCAACCGAAATCACAACCCTTGCTTTAACGAATCCACTAACGCAGCGTTACGTTATATGATCCACTTAGCGAATAACACCCTGGACCTGCGATGATTTCCTTCTTTCTGGCGAGGAGGCGCGGCGAGAATATGCTTCCTTTTATGACTTTCCATAAGAAAGATTGTGGCGAGATTTTATAGTCGACCGGACATTTTATCGCATATAATTCTACCAACGAGGCTAGCTCCTATCAATCTACCCATCTCTTTCCCTCTATATCTCCCCCTCTCTCTCTATCATATATATATATATATATATATATATATATATATATATATATATATATATATATATATATATATATATATATATGGATATACTGAAATGTTCTCGGTCTATCCAAGAAATACTTCCCTCTAAAAAATCTGATGATTTTTATTTGGCTAGATATTCGGAAGTTGATGCTGACCTCTAGGTAGTGACTTTCTGCGCCACTCATGTTAACGTTCTCGGCTGACATGAAGTAAAAAGACTTCTAATAAAGTTGGTTCACTGTGTCGTCTGAGACATTTTTTCTCTTCAGAATCTACCCTGCATTTCTATAAGTCTACCATTCACCCATGCTTAGAATATTGTTGCCACATATGGTATGGTGTTCCCGCCCTATATTTAGAGATCCTTGATAAAATCCAAAGAAGAGTCAGCAATATTATTGGTCCTGATCTGGCGTCTCGGTTGCAGACACTTTCCCACTGCCGTAAGGTTGCCTCCCTGTTCCTTTTCTATAAATACTTTCATAAATGCTTGGATTAGCTCTTCGATAGGGTAATTGTTGCTTTATACCCCTCCACCCGCAGACAATGAATTGTACATATGGGGTCTAGTTAGGACTTTCATAGAGACAATGAGGTATTATGGTGGATGTAGTAAGAAAGGTAAGTAAGAATGCATTGTTTTGGTGTAAGGAATATTGTTGTATGTTTGGGTCAGTGTTTGTGGCTAGCTAAGTTTAAAGTTAAGACAGAGACCTTCCTTTCCCTCCATCCGCCACTTTGGCCTTGTGCTACATTTTTCTGTATTGAAGCGAAAATAAATATCACTTTTTTGCTATGGTGTGTCGATTTTTTGTATTTTAAGCATCGTGTTCTCATCAACTTGCAGTTGTGGTGGCTAAAATATAACCGTAAATTCTATGCTAACAGTTTTTTTTTCTCATAGTTCTCGCTTGAGGAACTCCCTTCCGGCTCCATGTTTTCCAACCAACTTTAATCTTCAAAAATTTAAATGCAATGTCAATCGCTATCTACTGTCCGCCTGACTGCTCTTTTTGTTCTCGCTTATTAGTAATGTTTCTGCTTCTAATTCTTCTGCATCCAGTAACCCCTTATGTCATAGTGGTTTAACTGCCTTGCGTGGGGTGATCACGATTATATATATATATATATATATATATATATATATATATATATATATATATATATATATATATATATATATATTATTTTAGGATATTACATCGAAAACATGTCAAAATCGCTTCACAATTGCAGTCGTGTTTCGATACGTATCAACTCATCTCATCAGGAGATTGTAAAGAAAAAAGAAAAAGTGGTGGTTATAAGGTTTGTCGTTTTTACTCTTGATCTGAGTAAATCCCACAAACCTTATAACCACTCTCATTTTTTTTTATTCGTAAGAAGAGGCAGTATTTTACTTTTAAATCTGAATAAATCGTTCACTGGCCAGTAATTTACAATCTCCTGACGAGATGCGTTGATACGCATCGAAACACGACTGCAATTGTGTAGCGATTTTCGATGTAATATCCTAAAATAAAGAATATTGCTCTACTTTGTATTGAGCCTTCTTTTAAATTAAATGTTACGAACGTTGGAATTGTACTCTATTCGTTCTCATCTTACTTGGATATATATATATATTGTGTGTGTGTGTGTGTACGTGCGTGTGTGTGTGTGTGTGTGTGTGCGTGCGCGCACGCGCGTGCGTGTGTGAATATGAACATAAACAGTCTCAACTGAAATTCGAACACGGTCACATAAGTACTATTTTCACCCTGATAACCATCGCATCAAACGATACTTTCACATAATATTGACCTAATACTAGAATCAAATAAATATCTGAATAATATTTTTTTTAATTACATGAAGAGAAGACGTCATCTTTCATCACGTTATTTTCCTTATATAATCATATTCGAATTGTTTAAGGATAATGTATAAGCGGATGCCTTCGAAAAGAGCAGTCTTTAGTCCTTTTATATTATTTTGTTGATAAAAAAAATAAAATATCTACATTCATTTAAGCATTCCGCCAAAAGAAATTGATAGATCCAAATCATTATGAGAACACTTTTTTTTAAATTTTAAGCATAAATCTTAATTTCTTTATTATAAATCAACCTTTTAACAGATTTTAATTTAAAAGAGCAACAGCCTTTCTAATCAGCAAATTAGATCTTATAAGCGTATCCTGCACTTTGATAAAGCAATGATGGTTTAAGTTTGTTGAAGGATATAAAAGCGATTCTAAAATTGTGAAATGACTGTGAAATGAAGTATTCTACTTGACTAGACATGAACAAATAGAATGCAAAAATAGATCATGAATCAAAAGCAAAAGAAAATCACATTCTAATCCGTAAATCTGTATTATATCCTCTGTACTAGGAAAAGAGGAAGATGTGAAATATTATAAGTTACATGAAATTATTGAAAGTGAAGAATTAGAAAGGCAATTGTCAAAGCGTTACCTGGTTGAAAGGTAAGTATTTTCAGAATAGTAAATCGTTAACCGATTGACACTAGTAACTCCGACCTGATAAGGAAGGATGTGATATCAAAGAGACGCGCATGCGCTCTCAGAGGGAGCATTTGATACTATCGATACTTCTCGGTATTTTGAAACTCCTGAGGAGAAAGGAAATTTGTAATGATGAATGATTTGCTCTTAGAATTGAACTGAATGCTTCAAATGGCTGAACTGTTACGGAGATTTTAGAGAAAAAAATGAATCATAGAAATCAGGTGAACGTGAAGTCATTGTGCGACTGTTTGGTTAAGAGATTCATTTCGGTGTGCAGTAAGGTTTAATCCAGAATTGTATTTTCCAATTTGGCTGTTATATTAAGCATAAAGAGCTCATTCTATCCGACGATTTTATTAGAGCTAATGAAAAAAAAGGTTTAATGACTTTCCAAAAGCTACTGTTTCCAAATGAATTCAGAAGCTTCGACTTCAATTTGATCTTGGACCGCCGGTTCCATCATTGGCGCCGATATCCATTGCTCCACATACACAGTTCTCTCAATATTTCTCTCTGTCTGTCTGTCTGTCTGGCTGTCTCTCTCTCTCTCTCTCTCTCTCTCTCTCTCTCTCTCTCTCTCTCTCTATATATATATATATATATATATATATATATATATATATATATATATATATATATATATAAAAATAGCTGGCTACTCGTATTCGAGGATACGCGTCTACTAGGGCGGCTAACCAATCTCGCTCAGGCATTATACTGCAATTATACTGAGCAGACCTTAGTTACAGTTTCTGGGAGAGAGCATGTTATCTAGAATGATCAACAATCATCAAAGCAGCAAGGACTCTGATCGTGAGGTTTGGGGAGCATGGAACCAACTCTTAATTGCTATTGTTCCCAGCTCCACCCTGAGCCTGGGTGGTAGCACCTGTTAGGGACCCAGCTATAATTAACATCCAATCTGGGGTCAAATCACTATGAAAGTAAAAAAAAGTTATCGTAAAAATGCCAACAATACATTTTCATGTAAAAAAAATATTACTAGCAATACATTTTTGTAAGGAAAATCAAAAAATTACGAGCAATACATTTGTCAAAGAAATTACTAACGCCCCCCAAGAAGATTAAATTTCGGCATTCAGTGAATGATAATGAGTTGATATGCCGCTAAACAAAGAAACAAGTCTCAGGTTTATGGAAATTAAATTTAGACGAGATCAGATACACCTGACGCGGAGGAAAAAAAGGAGAAACCCTGAAGCCGAATAACATCAACCCTAGTGTAAAATATAGGTGTTACAATCTTGGGCGTTACGGGTGTTTTAGTGGAAATGGAAAGTGCCACTCGATTGACGTGAATAATATTCAACACTAAATTAAATGCACTAATATGGAAAGAGGTTATGTTGAAATTCTGTAATTATAAGCTTAGTGATTATATATTAGGTTTCCTTATATGGAAACACTCGACATTCACTGACCGAACAGCTAGTGCTACTTTCAGCTGAAATTTATAAAATCTTTCTGTTAAAACATTTTTCGGAAAAAATGTGTTCCTCACTTCCAATATCTGTTACCGTTTTCTCCAATATTAATGCGGGTGATGTTTACTTCCTACACTTTTTTTCAAAGTACTGTGTAAAGTCAACATCTTAATTAAGTTATTATTTTCTCTTCGATTTACATGTGCTATTCATGTTAGTTATTGATGCTGTTGAAAATCTTCAAATGATATGGCTCTTATTATTTGGTACAGTTCTTTGCGATTCTGTCGTACCAGTCCACGAGGTTCGAAGTAGGAGTGTTGTCTTTAAGCCCTACAAGGTTCCTTTGCTGGAAGCCATTTTTAATTATTGATCTGAGAAAATCGTCATATATATATATGTACACACACACATATATATATATATATATATATATATATATATGTGTGTGTGTGTGTGTGTGTGTGTGTGTGTGTGTGTGTGCGCGCGCGTGTGTGTGTATTTATAGATATATATATGTGTGTGTAACTATATATATATATATATATATATATATATATATATGTGTGTGTGTGTGTGTGTGTATATATAGTTACATATTGATCGTGATACTGAGTAAGTGGTTTAGTTATGAAATATTAATATAAAGTGATGATTACGCTGTTGTTATGGTAATATCAGATACACTAATATTAATGTGGCTTTCTGTAATATTTTGACCATATTTTTCTAGTAATGTTTTAAAGATATGCTCACTGAAAATAAGCGTTACATGATAGTTTTTCCTTGTAAAACAACCTCAATATTATAGTTTTTCATGATTTAGTAGATATTGGAGACCGAACATGATCGTTAGATCAAATCAATTGGATTAATTTTTGTTTCCACCACATGCTGACGCCACCAGTTGATAGTAGGGTGTAGAATAAAATCCAAACAAAAATGGAATAGGAAAGCTATTCAACTACGCGTTTCCCTCCTTATAGTTGGAGTCCCCGGGTTGGAATGGGAGACAAAGCCGTCTGTGAGTATTATATTTTGACCAACTGAATTAAGGATACTCGCCCTTGAATGTGACCAAATGTTTTTCATTAAAAATCATTGATCAGTAGAACAAAACAAAATATGTACGTTCAGACTGGTTTGTCGCTTTCATCAAACGTCATCCATATTTATCCACGATTGGCTCAAACAACAAGTTTCAGTACAAGTAATGTTGGTCAGTTCTTCACTAAATCTGATGAAGTTTCTGACCGCTATAATTTTCAGAATATATGTGATGAAACTGGTGTAATAACTGTAGTATTGCCTTGAAATGTTTTAACAGCGAGAGGCATAAAACAATTTGGATATATTGCTTCTGTTGGGCGTGGCCAATTAGTAACATTGTGTACTGCTGTCTGTGCCACCAATAATTTTGTTGCACCCATACTGCTTTCCAGAAATATTTTCATAACATTCTTTATACGCGAGGAAGCAGGTGGTTGTATTTATGGAGCTAATCCATCTACATAGATGACAAAAGAAGTTCTTCAAGAATACATTAAGTATAGAACAAAGAAAAAGACAGTACACACCCTGCTTGACCCGCAGGTATCTTACCTTGACATTGAAAGACTGTATTTTGTTGGAAGCTTTATTGTCCTACTCTCTCTCTCTCTCTCTCTCTCTCTCTCTCTCTCTGCGCACCGTCCAACTGCTTGACAGAGCATACTGTTCAACTGTTTCGCAAGGCCTTTTCCTTCTACTTGCCGTGTCCCTTCAGGACTTTGGGGATCATGGCTCTCCGCAATTTCTTCTCCTTTGTAGTTCTTAATTTTTTTCTTTTTGTTATCTCACCTAAACATTCCTCCGCCATCCATTTACTCAAGTTCTCTATGTAGCTTATGCATTGTTTTCCTTGTCTCATTTTCCTTCAGTCTGCCCTGTGAGTATCAAATTTTCCAACCCCTCGTTCCTCATTTTGTACCATAGAAATTTCGGCTGTCTCTTCCTGATAGGTGATAAGTAGATCTGGCCAGTCAATGGCAATATATGACCTCTCTTTGATTATGTAACTTCGAGATGTTGTTCTTGCAAATATCACAAAGAATTATGAAATCTCGGGAATTTTTCCTTACACCTGATTGACAATAATTTTGTTTCATCTAATAAGACGAACAAGCCAAACCCTTACTCAACCAGTCTACATATAGGATCCCATAGTGTCATCTGGGAAAGCAGTAACATTGGGACAAGTGAGGGAATATTATCTCCATTTAGTTGGCAAGTTTGTCTACCTGATAACCTTTCTGGTTTTTCTGATTATCCTTGTCCAATGGCAGTTTTAAATCGGCAAGGTAGAAGCAATGACGGTTATTATGATCTTCAAGTGTATGCAAGAGAGCGAGTTTATGTGAGGTTGGATGATGAAATACTATGAAGAGTAAGGTTCAAACTCCAGAATACTTAGGCAGATGGCCAATGCATCATGCATGCAATGAGACTGTCATCGCTGTCAGAGGATGTCAGCTTTTCTCATAAGCCGACAAACAATGCAGATTTTAGACAACCAGTAGTTTTATCAAGAGTTTCTATAGAAGGAAGTGACATTTTAATTTATCTGAAAATGTACATAGCAACATTTATAACACAGGTACTTTAGCTGTGACTTTAAATGCTTTCGACAATACTGTGGTATTGACAACATCGTATCAGGTACGCAACGGAATCATCGCATTATTATTATTTTGTGTGTCTGGCATTGCTTCTACAGGAAATTTCTTATTGGCACTTCAAGATATTATGCCAAATAGACATTACAACCCTCTCATTAAAGCCAATTCGATCAAAGTTCTGTACCATTGCCCAAAAGAGAGGAAGAGTTTTATCTAGAAATATGTTTACTCTTTACTTATATTACAACCTAAACTCCACCCTGTAAAAACTATAAAGAAGATAAGATCTATTGTTCTAAATGACACACCAAAAAAAACAATGCAGTTGAAGCAGATGGACAACTAAAAACTTGCAAAATAACAAAACAAACTGCCAATAAAGGAAAAATATTCAGAGAGAAAAAAAAAAGAGAAAAATGGGGAAGAGACCATAAACAAAAGGAAAACAAAAAATAATAAGTTATAAATCTATAGATCATGAAAATTTTTGTCTGGTGCTCGTAGAAAAGAAATTTATTCTAATCCAAGTCCCGGTGGAAATTGGGTAATGTATGAAATTGTCAAATGTGGTAACACGAAAAATGCATTTCAGAAAACAACAGTGGTTAAAACTGTACATCTAACGATTCGGAATTTGATCACTGTTTTGCTTATGAACAGGTTGGTAGACATTTTTCGCGGAATATTTAAATGATAATAAAAATTGTTAATGTTTCGTATCGAAATGACACATTTTGTTTATATGTGCATTTTAATTACTTTCATGGGAAATTAGAGTCATAATCTACACAATGATTGCATTCAGATAAGTGGCTTAAGCATCAAAGGAAATAGCACTATATCATCTATCAGGCGGGATTTCATAAATCATAGCATCTTTCAAAGTGGTCAAGCAATTAATTCAATTGTATATATATATATATATATATATATATATATATATATATATATATATATATATATATATATATATATATATGTGTGTGTGTGTGTGTATATATATATATATATATATATATATATATATATATATATATATATATGTATATATATATATATATATAAAGAAGTAATCTTTCGAAAGAAGTTCATTGAGCAGAATGAATGTGATTTTGCCGGATGATAATATGTTGTAAAAATCAAGTTTGTAAAATTTTATCAGTTGAAAATGTCGACTTCATTCGACACAACTCTCTCTTCCGTATGACCATTTCATCGAACATCCAGACCATTTGCCTATAGGCAAGAATTTCTTCAATCAAGATCCAATTTAAGAAACCATCAAAGAATTTATTGTTATTCTGAATAAAGAATTATTTAGAAATGGGATTGACGTCTTACAGTCTGAAAAGAACAAATATACAGCGGTATAGTGACTATTTGATATGTGGAGACGATTTATAGTTTATTTATACAAATTCGTTTTGTTGGAATCACATTTTCGTTTTCATTTCGGGTCATACATACACACACACACACACACACACACACATATATATATATATATATATATATATATATATATATAAAGAGAGGGTGGATGATGTGATGTGAGGAAAGTATACCATTTTGAATGCATATATATATATATATATATATATACACACACACACCCACATACACACACACACACATATATATATATATATAGGTTAATCGGTATCACATCATGCAAGGCAGTAAAGCTACTAAGACACAAGGAGTTACTAGGTGTGGAAGAATTAGGGACAGAAACATTAAAAATGAGAGGAAGGGGAAAGCATAATCAGCAGGACAGTAGATAGCGATTGACATTATATTTTTTGAAGATTAAAGTTGGAAGGAAAGCATGGAGCTGGAAGGGAGTTCCACAAACGTAGAGTACGAGAAAATAAACTGTTAGCATAGAACTTACGGTTACATCTAGCCTGCTCAACTGTAAATTGGTGAGATATCGACGCCAGTCTAGTACCGCGCTTAAATTAAATAATGAAGAGCTCTCTTTCTCTCTCTGTCTCTCTGTCTCTCTCTCTCTCTCTCTCTCTATATATATATATATATATATATATAATTCGAATATTGTAAAGAAAAATTATGGAATTATACAAGTATTTGAAATAATCGACAAAAGTTTGGGGAAACTAAGGCGCGACATTTCATCTTCGGATATAGAAAAATGTAATAATTATGAGCTCCGTTATTTCCTGGTGAATTGATGTTGAGAGATGTATCTCGCGAGACATGGGAAACGCTGAGTAGCTCGACAGATAGACCGATCAGTCCGTTTAAAATCTTTAAAATTTTGTACTTGTATGTTGTCTGACGTGCCAAAAGCCATGGAATAACATTATGTGAAAAAAAATGGTAGGTGGTGCCACTGTACGTTCCCATCATGAAAATGTCCAGATGCATCAGTTGTGTTTGGTGTCGGGTGAGTCATTCTGAATAACGTTTAGGATGCTCATGGCAACGCAATATGAATTATCGAGTTTGAACTGGGCATTATAGTAGGTGCCAGGGAAACTGGGCATTGTATCCCTGAAATTGTGGGGGCATTTGACATGCCTTGATGTATGAGGTGACGTGTATGCTAAGAGTACCCGGCGGACAGCGCAGCGTCCGACCAAGATTTTTATTTCGACCCTGGAGAAATGGCAAATCCGTGACCCGATGAGTCCCTGTACCAGTTGTGTTTCGAAGACACCATGAAACCATGAATCGCAGTTGTTACCAAAGTACTGTACATCCCTTTGGTTGTTTCTTAATAGTGTATCGTGTCTTCATGTCACATTGGTTTGGTCCGGTTGTCCGCCTAAACATGTACCATAACAACGATGAGTTCATTGCAGCAGGATAAAAAAACAGTATCATCTAGCCTAAGTTGCCCAGAATTGGTTTGGGGACCATTCTGCCGACATTGAACGAATGGCGTGGCCACCACGTTCACTTGATATGAGCGCAATCGAGCATTCGTGTGGCGTAGCGGAGAAGCTTATTTGCACGCAAGGTACTATACCAAAAAGATATCAGCGATCTGTGGATAGTTATCGAGACGGCAAGGTTCGACGTCTCTCCTGTTGTTTTCCGACCACACTGAGCTGCTGCACTTCGTTGTACTAGAGAGGGTCCTATATAATATTAGCTACATATTCTATGACATTTAGCCCATCGGTCTATGTATGAATTACACTTTATAATTTAATTTCCTTTATCCTTCTTTTGATAGTATTTAAATTTAGACAGCTGTTAGCAACAGTTATGTGAACAACGGGCCAGAATTTTTCAGAGCAATGAAGAGTCGAGATTCGGATGTTTGTCAGTCTGAATGAGATTTGAAAAAATTTTCTATAAGTAACTGGAACAGTTGTTCTTTTTTCATTGTAATGATTAGAGGCTTGGATTGATGAATCGGAGTGTCAAGTTCGAATCCAAGTCAGATCTGGTACATTCATTTACGGGCAAATGCCCTTTGCAAGAGTGTGAATCCATCGCTTCTCCCCTCCTCCGAGCTATGAGTAAATAGCAGGACAGACTGTTATCCTTTGATTGCAACCAGTCTAGGAGAAGGACAATTCTGAATTCAAAGCCTGAGTGGTCGGGTCGGCGACTAAACCGGGTCCCCCATCAGACCCTCGGGGGCAAGTGGAACCCCATCATCACAAAAAAACAAAAGCTGTTAAAGAGCGGATGAAATCCTCAGTCAACGTTCATACTATCTCAACTATGGGCTAAACAGCCTCATATTGGCCAAGAATGGTGAGTACGGCGACAGCCCTGAAGATATGAGGAATGGGAAGGCCTTGCATTTGGACTTAAAACTGAAATAAGAAGTATTTTTTTTACTTTTTTTCACCGAATAAAAGGCCAAAGTGCCACTTAAGTTAGAGGGTTAATAAATAAGGTTGTTGTACATGACATACAGAAGGGATCAAAAGGTATGTATTATGAGGATATATAGAATAGTTAACGGTTGACATTTCTCAGGAGTCTGTGACACAAGGTAGCGGTTCTGTAGAAAAAAGCTGTCTGAATAGAACTTCCTCTTTATAAATGGAATATGAAATCAAATTGTACTGTGGTTCACACAGACAGCTGTAGCTAGTCAGTTTGCCGGCATTATGAAGATTTTTTTTTTTTGTTTTTTACTTTTCTAGATTAGTTCGATTTTGGGCTGCCAGTAAATAAGTCGTTTAATATGTGATCGAGCCCTCAGGGACTATCCCTCCGGGTAATACCTTCTCTTAGAAAGTAAATAAGGGCCCTTATTTGGTACCTGAGGTGTCGCCCAATACGAAAATTCCGAGGAGGCATGAACAATTTTTGTCGCTACTCCATGTACATGTGGACTCCTACCCAACTTTAAATTCGAAATTGTATCATATTCCACAAAGGAGTGCACGTAAAAATATTCTCTAAGTATCGAAAACATTTATAATTTTTTTTTATATCGCATTTTTTCCTATTCACAAAAGTTTTTTATACCTTAAAAATATTTTCTCTGTTTAGAATGACAAATATAATGGAACTCCTAAATCATCGGGGTGTGACACTCAAATCTCATCATTGTGAATTTAGCAGTAAATTAAATTATTTTTGAAAGATAGATAGATAGATAGATAGATAGATAGATAGATAGACAGATAGATAACGGTTTTTCAAATATGTCTTTTACGCTGGTACAGATTTGAGCATACTTTTTTATATTTGCCTAAGGAACAACAAAACAAAAACATTAACGTGAGACTCGAGTCATGTTCTTAAACAGCCCCGACAGATCGAAACTTTCATATGGATGTCACGCATGGCGCCAAACAAAAATATCTAAACTGTTAGCTGTATACAATAGCGACGATCGATGGTTAAAAATCACTTCGAGCGAATGAAGCCTACACGTCTTTGAACCTTGTGAACTGGCGCTACAGAACCACAAACAAAGAACTCTACCAAATAACAGAAACTACATCACCTACCGATTTTCAACAGCAGCAACCGCTAAAATGGACAACTTATGTAACTCAAAGAGAAAATAATGACATAATCAAGATGTTGACGTTCCACACTACTTTAAATAAAAGGTTAGTGTTGTAACCTAGGGAAGCTTACTGAATAGAATAAGCACACGAAGGTGGGTAATGAGCGATAATACTTAGGAAACGAACAACACATATAAGATTCGCCAGCGGCGCGTAAAATAAGTAGTCAACTGCTAGAAGTGAGTCAAGTGAATTCCACAATGAATCTCCAACTACAGGATATCTACCAACCGCCCCCCCCATACATTCAGCCTTGTGCCACATCTAAGCTACGCTTAGAAAAGAACTATCTACCAACCGCCTCACGCGGCCAGAAGTGGCACAAGGCCGAATTTAATGTGGGGTATACGAGCTCTAGTCTCGTCTGGGGATCCTCTCTGTCTGGAGACAGAAGGTTTGAGCAGCACACCTGGAGACGAATCTTCAATTGCAGACCAACATACAGCATTTACTACTGCATTTATATGATTGGAGACATACCCATTATCGTCCGTATGTATGCTACAACAGTTAGGAAGAAAACTCCCATCACTACTAGAAAAGAGCAATAACAGCTACTGAACTTGAGAAACCATTTTTCATAAAAAAAAGTTTTTAGAGGATTTAATAAATTTCATTCGACAGCAGTATATGCTGCTCGGTCAATGAATGCCGAATGTTTCCTTACAAGGAAACGGTTAATATTACAATTACCATCACCTAAAGATGTAAATGTTTCTAACATCGTCTCTTTCACCAACGGCAAGAAAAAGTTATTTAAATGTTAACCAAAATGCCAACAGGTGTGCTAAGTTAGTGTGAATGGCGATATTTCTATTATCTAAATATAAATGCTTGTATTTCTGTTTATATGACTTGTGCATTGCACACGTTTTTGTGTCCAGTATATGGATGAGTGTTTATTTCTTAGGAGACACACGCGAACCCTTGCTGAACGTGTGTCGATTTCAGACTCATCTAGGCGGACATATAAGATTATGTCGCAAGTTTGAGAAAAAGAAAAATAAACAAAGAAACAAACAAACAATGATGTATAAATTCAAACATGGAAAATCATTATGTAAGTGGGTATGTTTTATGAATATATAAAACTGCTCAGGAGAGTGGAAATAGTCAAATACTAGTGTTCTCTAAAAAGTTTTCAGATAAGTTTGACAATAAATGAAAGTAACTCCGAAAAACATACTTATCAATAACCTATATCAAATAAAGTTATTTTTTAAGAGGGATCCATTTTCTTAATTTTCTTAAGAATTAAAAATGATTTCCAAATACAATAATCATGTTCATGATATAGAAATATTTTAAAATATCTTTTATGTACTGTAGGAGATACGAATAAATACTGAAATATTTAGAGAACGGACATCTTTTACGCTTTAATAATAAAGTATTGGAATAATATTTTTGTTTTTTGGGTTTTATTTTATTTTTTTTTGGCTGGGCTCCTATCTCTGAAAAATTTTCACAAGTTGTCAGAATATTTGGGTAGGAATTAATGGCACTCAAAATTAGACTTTAACTTAATTTTTTATTTTTCACTCTTTCTTTATGTATATATTATTCTATCATATATATATGTGTGTGTGTGTGTGTGTGTGTGTGTGTGTGTGTGTGTGTGTGTGTGTGTGTGTGTGTGTGTGTCTGCGTTTGTGTGTGGGCGCGCGCGTCCACGCACGCGCGCACGGAAGTGCTGAAAAATTATCGGCCCGAACAAGAAGGAATTTCTTTAAAAATCTGTACTTTAGTGATTTGGTCTGATTTTGGGAATTGGGTCGAGCTGAAAAAAATTTAGTAGTCGTTTACATATATATATATATATATATATATATATATATATATATATATATATATATATATATATATATATATATATATGAAGATTATTTATTTAGTTATAGTATATATATATATATATATATATATATATATATACTATAACTAACTAAATAATCTACATATATATATATATATATATATATATATATATATATATATATGTATAAATGATCGCTAAATAAATCGTGTATGCTGAAAGCATAGCGTTTGCTTAGTGACTGAGAAAGTTGCGTCCTTCCTACTAAAACCATTTGTCGATATTCGAATCCAGGTAAAACCGGAATATTAAATGCTGATTTTTAAGAAAAGTAGACTACTCGATTTGGAGATTTGACGCAACGCAGTCTTCTTATCTGTATTTTTCTCTCTTTTTTTTTTTTAGACTTGTGCCTTTTTTAAGGACTGTGGGAAAATTTCACGCTTTTATGCAAGCAAAAAACGTCGAATTGATTTGACACAAATGGACGATTATTGACTTTACAGTCATTACAACAAAAAAAATTAAACAGAGTAAAATTAGTATAAACTTCTTAAATTACTGTTATAATCAATTTGTATGGCATACCAAACGTGAATGTATCATTCTAGAATTTTTACTTGATTTTATAAAATGGCATTTTTTTTTTTACATAAAGATTTTCTTAGCATTTTTTTAAGTACTTTCTTTTTTTTCCGTTTTCGCTATAAACTCGAGCCATAAGATAAAGATGGGCGATTCTTCCGAGTAAAAGGCAACTGTTGTATTCTTCGAGAGTATGTGTCTGATTGATATGAAAACACGAATGTGTTTAATTGTGGTGTTGAGAAGAGCTGCAGAACAAACGAAAGCAACTGCTCCACCTGTTCCTTCTCCACTACCTCCCTCTTCATCCTTTTTTTTCTTTTTACTTTTTCTTTTCCCTTCTTTCTCTGTTGCCAGCCTTTTACTAACGTCCAGTCATGCCTAGTTGCCGCGCTGAAGAGAAGCGTACTATCATATCGATTATCTTTGTACATGGTTAGATGTGTTGAGATGGATCGACGCAACTATTTGTTGTTGTTGTTGTTATATTATTATTATTATTATTATTATTATTATTATTATTATTTCCTGGGATTGCAACAATAACAATAAATGAATTCGTTAACAATACCAAAATTTTATATCTAAAAATCTTATTGCTAAGAAAATGTATATTTTTGCCAATATTTTTCACCTAGACCTTCTCATACCTATAGTTCGAAATTGCTTCAGCCGCTAATATATCTTTTTTCTTCCTTTCTACGCTTATCTAAGCAATAACTGTTTATTTAGATAAGATAAGATATTACTTTGTTGTGTCCGCATGCCTAAAAACACAAAAAGGATTTACCTGATTTCCGAATTTTAAAATAAAAAAAGTGAGAAAGAAAGACTCTTTTATTTTTTTTAAAAATTAAATTGAAACAAACAAAAATTGAACTTAAATTAAAACAAACAAAAATTGAACTTCAATTGAAACAAAGAAATGAACAGGTAATTAAACCCGCCCAAAAGAAAAAATAAGAAAATAGTTGGAACAAATATTTTACCTGAAGTTTGTAAACAAGTAACCTAGACAAAAACAGTTTTACTTACCCATTTGCTGTTGTTCTACGCGCTGCATGTGCGTGCGTGAACGAACCAATGCGTGCGTGCGTTAGTGCGTGTCTCTTGGAGGTGTACAAAGAGTGACATTATTACTATTATTATTATCATCATCATTATTATTATATTTATATACCCAACTACGGATAAGTTGGTTTAATGTTTATGGGAGCGCACACATGTTTATAGCTTAACGTTTGTAAAGCGCCTTAAGTGTGTATGGTTGGTCTTCGTGTGCGTGCGACATGGTGAATTAGAGAGTTTCGTGTCTTGGTGATTAATGTAACTGAATTCAACTCATATGATCAACATGTGGCCATTTGCAGTGAAAACAGTTCGAGCTGCGTGTTCCTTATGACACTGTCTTCTCTTTCTTTCTTTTTCAGCTTCACTACCTTTTCTTTTTTTTCTTCCCTCGCGATCATATTCTTTTCTACACTTTCATTTCCTTTTCCCCTCCCTCGATCCCCCCATCCCTCCTTCTCTAGCTTACTCTCTCTTTCTCTCGCTTTCGCCGCATTACTCTAACGTGCGTTTCCAAGTGACTCAATCTGAACCGGTAACAATTTGACGTGTCTCCGTGTGCCGGTTAGAATCCAGCCTCCTATATAACCGCTACTTGTACGAAAGCGCGTGGACAATCAGTGATCTACAACCATCATCATTATAGACTATATCATCTATCTATCTATCTATCTATCTATCTATCTATCTATCTATCTATCTATCTATCTATCTATTTCACTCTCTTCATTATCTATCTATTTGTTAGAGTCTGTTCATATCTATCTATTTATCTAGTTAATTTTTCTATCTATCTATCTATCTATCTATCTATCTATCTATCTATCTATTTATCTATCTATACCTTTGACACTAATGCGATCACCTTCTGTACAGTTATGTATTATTAGTAAAACTATTGTTCTAAGTTTGGCTCTCAAAATTGTCTCCTTGTGCCATAGCAAGTTTAGTAATTACCTGTTTCTAATAGTCACCACGTTGCATCACTATCAACAACCGTCACTCAGTGAAGAGTATCATTGCTACCACTACTACTACTGCTGCTACTTGTACAATGAAAGTAAACTTATTAAAAATTTAAACTTTATAAAACGCAGGTTTTTATTAAATATCGACCCTATAGGTAAAAAAAATCTAGAAAACCATTAAATCTGCTTTATTCTTAAAATAGTTAAGTTTATATTTTTTTTAAATACATATGCATGATGGCAGTCGTTAATCGAACATGACTATTTCTTACACGTTGAGTTATGAAAATTACTGTATTGGCAATTTATACTGTCACACTACACTAAAATTTACATGTGATTCACAAAAATATAATTATTTGATTAAAATTATATACAAAATAATTTTTTATGCAAAAATTGAAATATGGTGCTGCAAAATTAAAGCAATTTTTTTTTATTCTGTAACTAACTTTATTGATATTTATATCAATAAAGTTACAGAATAAAAAAAATTGTAAAATAAATAAAATAAGTGAAATTGGTAAGAAGAGTAAATATTTCATGACAAATTTTGTGAACCTTAATGACTCTTACGCATTGAAAGAGATTGACAGTCTTTTCTGCAAACAATTTACAAAAGATTGTTTTGATTGATTAACACGCGTACATTATATACATGCATACATGCATATTACTTTTTAACTTGCTATCGACATTTAGCTGTGTTCTTTCAGGCAAGCTTAAATTCGCTTAAAGGAAAACTTCTTTGGAGGTAACATAAAGAAATAAAAAAGTAATTATAAAATGTTTCCTAATAACAAAATCATCATCATCATCATCATCATCATCATCATCATCATCATCATCGTCGTCGTCGTCGTCGTCGACATCATCGTCATTGTCATTTGCATCCCTACACCCAGGTTTACTTGGCGGTCATCACCCAAGATCAAGTGGCGGCAAGTCCTTTCAGAATCTGCTCATTCTTCGGTAACTTCGCAGATTTCAACAGCTCTGCGGTCTTGTCCCCACTCGGATCTCCATTTCATTCAGCCTGTTTGCAACACTCTTTGGGACTACCCTGAGCACTCCATTGATCATAGGAGCTACTTTCTCTATTTTTCTGCTTTGTTGATCGCGTGCAAGGTCCTGATACATTTCACTAGTATTATTAACACTTCTTACATCTTGAAAGATAGTTCTACTTATTTAAAATTGTAAGAAAATGTCGCTATTTTTAGAGTAAGTTGATACCCAATAATAAGTTATCAGTATCAATAAAATGTGTAATCTATTTACTGTTAGTATCCAGTTATAAACCCTTTTTTCAACCGACATTTTTAACATTCACAAAACAGAAGAAAAAAACTACTCACAAAAATAGAACCACGGCTGCTTTTCTGTTGCTGGTTGTCTCGCATACTTTCAGATTTATTACTGCGGAAAAAAAGTACCATTATCATTAATATTGTAATTATTACAAAACTTCTCTCCGCAACACATTTTGAAAAATACACCGCTGGAAAAAAAACAAAAACTTCAGCTCAAAATTCCCTTCGAATGGCGAAAAATACGTTCTTTAATTTTAATTTGTAAAACAAAAACAAAATAGTTGAGAAAGTTCAATCTTAATTTGTTCGCTGAAAAATGTTTTGGCGACTTGCGTGATACTTTTTTTCAAATTTAAAACGAAGATTTGATTGACGCTGTAGTTAACAATTTATGTTAACTACAGCGTCAATCAATTACAAGACTCAAACCTAAGAACCTTTAATAAGTAGTAGATAATAATTACTACTACTGCTACTGCCACCATTGTTATCTAAAATTTATTAATATTACCGCTACGATTTTAATATTTCCACCTCAAATACTACTATGACTACTAATATGACAACCGATGCTGACAAGCACTTAATATTTCATAACAACTACCTTAAGGCTTAGTATTTTAATAAATTGCTGGTAACGCTTAAAAATTGATCCAATTATTTCATTTTAGTTAGAGTAATATAAATAAGTACAATTCTTTTTAACTGTGAAATTGTTTAGGCATTTGAAAAATGAAATCGTTTTTTGCGCAACCGGGGAAAAAAAAAATACGCAAATCTGTGTAAACTAATGTTCAACGTTGCAATATACATTAGTCAACTTTACAACTTTGTAAGGGACGCAAATCGATGTGTTTATTGTTTTTGTTGTTGCTGTTGTTATTATTATTATTATTGTTGTTGTTGTTATTGTTGTTGATGTTGTTGTTCTGAAATTATTTTTGGAACTTGTGATATTGTTAATTTTTCACCGGCATTGCTTAGCAACACATGTCACTAGTGAAAGTTCTTTTTAACTTCATATCGAGTTATATTTCGTAAACATGAGGATATCCCGCACTTGTTGCAATCCTCAGTATGAAATAACGCCACAACAATACACCAAGTTCAACAATAATACGGTGTAAAAATTATTATTATCGTAATTAGGATTTTTAATAAAAATATCATAAATATTTTACCTGCGTCTTAAAAAGTACACATTTTGATAAGCGGCAAAATATGAAGTGAATAGTTTTGTACCTGAAGACACGTGCTGATCGATATAATATAAATTGTCTGTGTTTACTTCATTGATTGGTGAACTTTATCTTGTTTCATGTTGATTTTATTAATTTTATTTGTATATTTTGTTGTTTTTTGTTTGTTTGTTTTTTCTTTATCTATCGAAATCACTACTATGCATTTTCCTTTACAGCAAATATTAGGTCAGGTCTGGTTTTCGTTTTGTTTTTGCTGTTTTATATTTTTGGAGGGGGGAACAATTAGCATTTTTTGCTATTTGGTGTGTTTCACAACTAATTTGTTCTGTTTGCTTTTATCCCTTCTTGTGTAATCGTCCGTCTACCTAATAAATAAACAAGGGAGGACGGTCGTCAATATCCGGCCGTCGCATAAGCAATATGCGCGATTCGTACAAAAGCACACGCAAGGTGGATACCGGTGATAACAAAACATATGGTCGAGTTATTAAAGCGAAGGGTCGTACGAAAATTTCTGATAGAATAAAGATTCTTGGACTTAAAAGTAGTAGAAAAATGTATGAAGGAATAGAGGTCAGTAATATTGTTGAGAGATTTGGATATCAAAAGAGAAATACAGTAGACAGGTGATGCCAGGCGCGATAAAAAAAAATACAGAGAAAGGCATGCAATCGACAGAGATAAAAAAAAAAGAAAGAAATGTTTTATTTATATTTCTAGAAATGGCTCGTTACATACTTAGACTGCAAGAAATAAAGAAAAAAAAGAAATAAAGAAAAAAAAGAAAGAAAGAAAAAAAGAAAGAAAGGGCCTTTACATAATCGCTATTATACGTAAAGATAAAAAGAACCCCTTTTTCTGCAATTGATTTTTTATGAAAGAAAGACTGTTGCACATACCTAAAAAGAACACGTATTATATTACTGACTTACTAAGAAAGAAAGAAACAAACAAAGTATATAAAGTTGCTGTTATAAAAAGAAAAAAAAAACTATATAATCGCTATCATATCTAAAAGCACACTTCTTCCGAAACTGACTTGCAAAGAAAGAAAGAAAGAAAGAAAGTAAGAAAGAAAGAAAGAAATTGTATAAAATCGTTTTCATACCTAAAACGAAAGAGGGAAAGAAAGAACGTCTATATAAAATTGCTGCCATACCTAAAAAGAAAAATAACTATATAATCGCCCATACCTAAAAAGAATACTTTTTTGTAACTGACTTGCTAAGAAAAAAAAAGGAAGCAAGTTTATAAAATTGATGTCATACCTAAGAAAAAAATGTATAAAATCGCCGTCATACCTAAGAAAGAAAGAAAGAAAGAAAGAAAGAGAGAGAGCTTTCAATCAACACGATGGATGGCTGGATAGGTGAAAACAACAATAAAAGAAATAATAATAAAGAAAACGGAATGGAAATAATTCCATCACAGATTCTTGTTATCGTTATTCGTTATTTATCTCTTTTGCTAGTAGAGCTATCCGCCTACACAATTACTTCGTGTGTCCTGCTCCTACCGTCCAACTTCGACTTCTCCTCCTCGTCCCTTTCTATAGACGCCCACTCTTCTCATTCAGACGCCCCCTTTTCCTACCGTTCTTCCCACTCTTTTGCAAAGACGTCATTTTCATCACCGCCATTATCCCCAATACCAGCAGATTCACGATCGTAACAATCCTTCTCCCGATGGCTGTTTTCATATATCTCGTTGTTCGGTTTATTCTTTCTTTCTTTCTTTCTTTCTTTCTTTCTTTTTTCTTTCTTTCTTTCTTTCTTTCTTTCTTTTTTGCATGTTTGCTTGGTTGATTTACTTCTTTTCTTCTATCTCTTTTTTCCTCTGTTTTCTTTCTTTCTTCTTTTCTTTCTTTCTTTCTTCCTTCTTTTCTTTCTTTCTTTCTTTCTTTCTTTTCTCTTTGTCCACGTTTTCCGTCATTTTTCTTTTATTTACTAACGTATTCATCATTTTTTAATTATCAATTTTACACATTTTTCTTTCTCTCGTTTTGTTTTTTCGTCTTACAATTTACAACTCTGTCGTCCTGACAATATGTTGATTTTGTCCTTGGTGATGGGAGTGAGAGATTCGAAGCAAAATAAAATAATATAAGTTAAAACAGCTTATCAGAAAGCAGAGTGGATAAACTATCAGTTATCACCTGTTAGAAATCACTTTGCTTAAAACAATAAAAAATATTATTTTCCACCTGCTGTTTAAGATCTCTGAAGAGACTGCTATGAAGAGATCCTCGATTGCAGTATCTGTTACTCATAGACGTCTCTTGGAAGAAAGATTTTGATATTAACCCGGCTATTATAGTACATTCAAGAGACAGAAAAATTGTGTTCAGTATTTTCCAGATTAACAAGGAATTAACGCTTTCAGTTAACAAATACACAATGTAAATGAAGCTGAATTTTGAGAATAAATACGTTTGTCAAGCAATAATGAAAGACAATCATTCATTGTGGTCGTCAATAAATTTGGGAAACATTGTTTGAAAGGTTTTGTGCTATGATGAGAGCGCAATGGCTCGGTGATAATGATATTTTAGCCTCGAAGCCATCTCTGACCACAGGGTTATATAATGAAAGCTTTGATAAGAACACATCTACAGATGCGTTTGAGCAGTGTTTTACATGCGCATGCGCACACACACGCACACACACACACACACATATACATATCTATATGGTGGTCAAGAGGTTAACTTTTCAGTCATTAGGCCCGAGTTCGAATCCCGTATCCATTTGTCAATGAGGTGGCTTCTTAATGTTATCGACCTCGGAAACGATTCCAACGATATGCGATATTTTAGTAATGCGAAGTCACAATCCATCGTGACCAAGATTATGATCGTATTGGCCTTGTTCATACCGTTGATCACACCATATTATGCGTTCTCTCTCAAACAGTAACTTATTGGCACTGTGTGTGTTTAAGAAACACAACTATATCATATATATATCTATTGCATATATATACATATATATATTATGAAATGGACAAAGTCCGACAATTATTTAAATAATTATCGAACTTTGTCCATTTCATAATGTGTGACATCATTTGTAGACATTTGATATGCCATGAGCAGTTATGAATGTATGTGAGAGATTCATGGAAGATTGAAGTTTATAAGCAGTAAATTCCACCTTGCCAACCGAACGATCCTCAGTGGCTGAATCAGGCTATATGACGGTTCCGTATAGGATACAGGTTCGAATCCTGTCGGAGGACGAATATTTTCTATGAAAATTTCTCGGACATTCAGGCCGGTAAATGTTATTTAATACTGTTTATTATAAACAGAGCATTTACTTAAATACTTGTATCTATAAAAAGAATGTTAAACATAAAAATGTTTATATATATATATATATATATATATATATATATATATATATATATATATATATATATATATATATGATATTAATAATAATAGATCTGATGTTTTGGGCCGTGATTACGATTTCAATGTAATAAATTATAACCATGGAATATTAGTGTTTGAGCATTCTATATTATATTCTTGCTCTGTCCTGAACATTGGGCTCTACCTGGATTCTATCCTCTTGGAAATACATACATACATATATATATATATATATATATATATATATAAAACAATAAAAAAACAAATGAAAACTACAGACAAACGTTCGTTTTCTTCAACAAGACATTCATTTCTGTAGTTTACTGCTATAGCAAGCAGAGACATTTTTTTCTCTCCCGATGATGGCCATGTTGGTCGAAACTAGTCGAGGAATATAAATGAAATAATAATAATAAAAGCATAAGAATATTAATCTACAACCCAGTGTGTCTGAAGATTTTAATTGATTTTTCTAATAATTTTTATCGTTCAAAATATATATATATATATATATATATATATATATATATATATATATATACATATTTGTCATCCACAAACAGACTGTTTCGCTGTTTCACAGCTCATCAGTGTGGCTAGACGTCCGGTTGCCTCTCTCTATATATATTGACCACGAATATTATCAATATATATATATATATATATATATATATATATATATATATATATATATATATATATATATATATATATATATATATATATATATATATATCGGGTGTAACAGCAAAATTGTTCAAGTTGTGTCACAGCATTGGATAATTGTCCATCCCACAAAATGTGTAATATCTGAAAAACGACTAAATTAATTGAGTGTCTTTTTTCCATGTTTTCAGATAAGACATTTAGCCATCTTGACACCACTTGTCGTATGAATCACTGAAAAAGACTTTGAGACATTCAGCTAGAAAGAGAACAGGTTAAAATTATTTTAAAATTTATTTTATGTCTTCTCAACTGAGCAATGGGGGGATATCATTCAGGCCTTCAGTAACGGTACGAACACTGATACTCAAGCAAGAGGGTTCAACATTTCAACTTAGAGCTAAATGCATTTTTAATTTTTCAAAGTAGAGTTCAATAGTGTTATAAAAACCTCGGTGGTGGGAAGGTGACTGACGGTGAGTCGCCAGATCAGGAGCAATAATATTTCAGATTCTTCTTTGGATTTTATCAAGGTTCCTCAAAATAAATACCAGGGGCACCAGACCATATATGACAGCAATATTAAGCATGAGCGAATGGTAGACTTATAGATATATAAGATATATTACGGAGAGAAAATTGTCTCATCTGACATAGTGAACCGACTTTCTTAGCAGCTGTCATAGCAATGGATTCAATACAGTTTTACAACTTCATATCAGCAGAGAACGTGAAAACCGAGAAGACGTAACGAGTCATTTCCGGGAGGTTAGCATCAGCGTAAAAAATTTGCCCACTTAACTGACTTTAAATTATCTTTTCATGCTTCAATTTAGTCAAAAGGCTAATATATAATAAATATCATCAATTTTATTGCCAATATGGTTATCATTTTGTTGGTTTTTTATTCCCCAAATATTATTAACCAGCCTATTAAATTTACACACACACACACACACACACACACACACATACACACACACATTATTAAATAATCCAGCTCAATTAATATTGTAAAATAGTCATTCAAATAATAAATCAATAAAATTAATGTAATTAATATCGAAATCACTTCGCTAACAGATTAAGATGGCAATAACTTACTGACCACTTAATAAAAGGTCTTTCGACAAGTTTCACATTCATTTTCGTCTTGCAATTTTACCCAAAATTACCTGAAATTGAGAAAAAATAGAACATCTATGCCTGAGGATGGTAAATGTTTTTATCGAAAATACTTGTAAGTAATATGGACCGAACATCTAATCCATTGTACAATTAATAAAAACAAGGTTCGTGCCGTTCAGCGCGTGGTCAGTGAGTTAATCCCTTCTTAATAAGTTAGCGAAGTGAGTTCGCCATTAATTACATAAACTTTATTGATGTATTCTTTCAATGACTATTTTGCATATATATATATATATATATATATATATATATATATATATATATATATATATATATATATACGAGCAATTATATCCGGCGTTCCTTTTCCCTTGCTACGTTATTTAGGGAATTTAGGTCCTATTCTTATTTGCGTAGATAATTTCCTCCCAAGCAAAGTAATAAATTCAATAAGAGTCTCCTAACAAAAAAAAAATCTAAAGTTTTATAAAAAGAATGAGATGAAAGGCACATTACTACCTAAGTTACATAACAAACGAGAACACTGACAAAACCGAAAACATTCGGACTGAAAACGCCCACCTAAGTGTAAGGAAATGTAAAACATCGAGAACGACATGACAAGCATGGTCAAAAACATAAAATTCAAAAGCTACTTGGACACGAAAAAATACAGAACTCCAACAAAGTATTCATATTTGCAGACAAAACAACAAACATATACACAATATAAACTTCGGTTCACGAAACCTTATAACCAACAACATTACACAATTATACAAAAAGACAAAAAACGACATAAATAAGGAAGCCAAAGACACAGCCGTTAAACTGAAAATAGACCAAAAGATAAACCGCATAGCTAAACAACAAGCATTCATAACAGCAAAGGATCACAAACCAAACTTTGAAGCAAAACCGAAATTTCGTCCAATCAACCCAGCATAAAATGAAATAGGAAAAATCAGCAAAAACATACTTGAAAAATCAACATGAAATTAAGGAAAACTCTATCACTAAATCAATGGAAAAACACCAAAGCCGTTATCGACTGGTTCATAGGAATACAGAACAAAAGCAAAGCAACCTTCATCTTGTTCGATATAATAAACTTCTAAGTCCTCCCTCACAGAAAACATACTGGACAAAGCAATACACTTAGCAACTCTACACGTAAACATCATGGATAGTGAGATAAAAATAATCAAACACTGCCGGAAATCTCTGCTATTCCACAACGAACCATGGTCAAAAAAGAAAAGAAAACAACAACCTGTTCGATGTAACAATCGAAGTTATGACGGGGTTGGGCGAATTGGTAGGTATTCTTATTCTTTTGTACCTAGCCAGACTACTGGAAAAAGACCTGGGCCTATACAGAGTCGAGGGCCAAATCCTAGTAAGAGAACCAAATGGCCCTAAAATAGATAGATTTTAGAAATAGATAATAAACGCTCTTAAAATTGATTGAATTCAAAATAGAAATAAAAATAAACTCAAGAACTGTAAACTTCCTAGATCTTATCTCAACCTAGATAAAGAAACTTACGAACCATACGAATAGAATAAAGAGGCATCCACAGATATACACACAATCACCCACCCTCTACTATCAAGCATATACCTAAATCCATCAGTCAATGACTATCAAATAATTCATCTAACACAGACATTTTCGACGACAAAAAATGACAGCGCAATAAAGAAAAGCAGCTACACACAACAGTTAGAATACACACCACCACATCCAAAACGGAAAAACAGAAAAAGAAATATAATTTGGTTAAACCCACCATAAACAAAACCGTCATAACAAACATCGACAGATCATTCTTAAATCTAATAGAAAAACATTTCTCCGAAACAAGTTCCCTAGCAAAAATATCCAACAAGAACAACATAAAAGTCACCTGCAGCTGCAATAACTATATATCACAAATAATAAAAATAATAAAAACCACAACAAAAAGCAAAACTCCGCAATAAAGCAAACAAAGACCCTAATGTAACTGCAGAGACAAAACCACATGCCCACTATAAGGAAACTGCCTACAAACAAACCTAGTATACAAAGCTAAGGTCAACGCAAACAACACTATAATGTACTACATTAGCGCCACAGAATGAATATTCAAATAAATAATATACATGCATGACCACTTTCTCCAACAGCCCCACACTATCAACATATATATGACAACTAAAAGACAAAAACATCACACCAAACATAACCTGGGAATTTATGAAACCCGAACCTGCCTACAACATATCAAGAAGATGTCTACTTTGCCTGCAAGAAAAAGTGGCAATAATCACCCGCACACAACAAAATCATTACTAAACCAAAGGTTTGAAATAATCTCAAAATGCAGACACGAAAACAAATATCTACTATCACAGTTCAAACCAAACGGATAAAACCAACAGCACAATCTGCGCACAAACGGGAACGAACCTACCAAAAATGGTAGAACACTAAACCACCAGAACATTAAAACCACCAAAACATAACCAACAAGAAACAATGACACTACCAACACTGTTACCGACACTACCACCACCCCCACAAATATGACTACCGACATAGCAATTAGCATGGCTATCACGACAAATATAACCATTAACACTCCAAAATTATTATTTTGTGACTACTATCATTACAATCACTATTAGTTACCAATTTTAGAACTATTACTTTATAACCATCACTACCACCATTAGTACCGTAGTTTTTATCATTGTTTCATCATTATTATTACCATTATAATTATTATTATGATTATCACAATTATTATCATTATTATCTTTGCCATTATTTCTTTATTACTTTATCATTTTTTTATTTTTTAGCGTTGTCATCACTACTACTATTATTGTTGTTATTATTATTACCATTATTATTAGTGGTAACATTACCGTTACAACCATCATAACTAATAACATATCAATTATTATAAATATATAAAAAATAATATAACAGCTAATATTACCATTAACATAATCATAATCGTTAATAACACCGCTGCAGTTGTTTTTAAAACACACACAAACATCATCGTCGTGGCTACAAACAGAAAACAACTTAACCCACGTGGTGGTAGCAGACCAAAATCAATGAGTATGGGTGTACGTCTACACGCGTGAGTGCGTGTAAGCATGTCTGACGGCGCAAACAGCTGACTCGAAAAGATGTCAGAGCTGCCCCACCTATCCCCTGCTAAGAGAACATTGTTACATTTATGAAACGCTACAATCTTGACACTGACATAGACACGTGTTCGAGCGTACGAAAGTGTAACTGC
Organism: Acanthosepion esculentum; assembly: GCA_964036315.1. NCBI lineage: Eukaryota > Metazoa > Mollusca > Cephalopoda > Sepiida > Sepiidae > Acanthosepion > Acanthosepion esculentum. Next base: position 99,036,734 of record OZ038476.1, read on the forward strand.
GCCTAAACCTAGATTATGAATAGGGGTGTGTATGTATGAACTAACATGTATGCGACTGTACTTGTGTGTGTCTATGTATACTCAAGCATCATCAAAAACAAACACAAAACAAGAAACTTCCCCCTCCCACCATACACAAATAAACAAACAGAAATAAACAATAAATAGATCCAGATTTGAAAAAATAAACCCGTATGTCTGACGATCGCAAAAGCGTGAAACCTAAGGTCACAAACAACTGTCCATGCAACTGCATATATCTATCTATCTATCGATCACACTCTCTCTCTCTCTCTCTATCGTACTCTCTCTCTCTCTCTCTCTCTCTCTCTCTCTCTCTCTATATATATATATATATATATATATATATATATATATATATATATATATATATCCGATGCAATGAGAACGAAAATAATATATAAATTCCAACGTTCACAGCATTAATCCAAAAGAGGGCTTGATACCGATATTAGAGCGCTAATCATTTATTTATTATAATTTTATCATACAGACAAAACCATTTTACTGACTACAAAGATGCAACTTGGTTTCAGTGCATTTCAAGTCACCCGTCGAAGTGTAGTTGAAATTACTTTTGAGGGGTCTCCCCTTTTCACACAAATGGACTAACCCTGGGTATACATATACTACTGCTACTGAATACCCGAGTAGTAGATAGACAGAGTCACACACAGGAGGGTAGCACAAGAATTATAGTAACGAGCACTTAGACTCAGTAAGAAGTCATACAGCGATACGTCGATACCAAAGACTATATATATATTTCCTACTAACCCGCATTCCTGGAACTACTAACCTGTATTACCAGTTTGTATTATTACGTTAATACATTTATTTCCTATACTCATTCTTGACGTTTGTTATTATTTGCTACCGGATTTCATCCCGGAATCCACAACAACTTGGCGACGAGGATATCGAACTCACACGGGAAAGAAAAAAGAAAAATTCTCTCTCGCCGACCACAACAACTTGGTGATGAGAAATTGGGACCTACACGGAAAGAAAAAAATCTTTCTTCTCACCACAACAGTATCCACAACAGCTTGGGGACAAAGATTTGCGAGAATTAAAATACGGAAAATCGAGTTTTTCGTAAGACTCTTATCATGGGGGATTTTAAAAGTATTTTAGTAGAACTTGTAAAATACGAAAATGAACAGCAATTACAATTCCAAGAATGAATAGAAGAGAAGTGGCAAAAGCAATTACTACAAACGCAGAAGGAAAATCAAGAAAGATAAATGCAAAATGAAGAAAGACAAATGAAACTCCAGGAACTAATATTAAAGGTAGCGGGTAACAAACAACAAAATATCGAAAAAGAGGCGACTTCTTCCCAAGACGCAGTGTGGAATACGATAGAAACATTCAATTACTCCCTAGAAGAGGATAAAAATTTCGGGAACTATTTCCGACGTCATGAAGACATCTTCAACATCGATTGTCAAAACTGGACAGAAGCAAAGAAGCTACGTCTGTTACTCAGAAAATTTGGGATAGAAGAATACACAAAATTTGTGGATTACATCTTGCCAAAAAAGACAAATGAGTTAACGTTTGACGAAGCAGTTACATGCCTTACAGACCTTTTCAGTCCAAAGACGTCACTATTTCACAAAAGGTGGAAATGTCTTAACCTCGTAAAGGACGAAAATCAGGACTATTCCACGTTCGCCACAATCGTGAACAATCATTGAAACGACTTCAAGTTGGTAGCATTAACTCCGGACAATTTCAAGTGTCTTATTTTTGTACAAGGGTTAGTCTCAGCTAAGGATAGTGAAGTGCGCAAAAGAATGCTTTCAAAACTACAAAATGAGCCTAGATTAACACTACAAAAATTATCAGAAGACTGCCAAAAATATCTAAGTATAAAGAAAGAATCGAAGGATATCGAGGAGTCAGGAGTAGCACATATACGTAAGTTGAACAAAAGTTTACGTTTTTCACCCTCCCCGGAAAGAAAACAAAAATTCTATAATGATGAAAAAAGACTTTCACCCTCCCCGGAAAGAAAACAAAAATTCTATAATAATAGAAAAGTACAACGTATAGGGCAAATTATGACAAAAATTAAAGCAAATATAAGCTACCCCCATCTACATTTTATCGATGTGGAGGACTACACTGGAATAAGGATTATCGTTTTAAATATAAAAGATGTCTGGCGTGTGGAAAAATGGGTCACAAGGCATCCCAATGTAGGAACAGAAAATTTACTAGTAAGATAAGACAATATTAACATAAGAAAATACGTGGAACTTGAAATTTTAAATAAAAAGATAAAATTACAACTAGACACAGGTTCGGATATAACGATAATTAACCTACAGACAGCTTAATAGACGCAGAAAACTGCTAAGTCAGTTACAGGGAAGCGTATAAAATTCGAAGGAGAAGTTATCTTAAATGTGAAATTCCACGCAAAAACTAAAAAAATTCAAGATATTCGTAATGAAAAATGCAGAAAATCTGATAGGCACAGACTGAATACAGAAGTTCGACGTATGGGATTTACCTATCAGTTCTTTTTGTAAAAAGATAAAGTGCGAACCATCAGAAGCGACAAAGTTAAAGGAAGAATTACATAATCAATTTCCCGAAGTATTTTCGAGCGGGTTGGGACCAGGTAACAAGTTTGCCGCTAGAATTGAATTAAAAGAAAATGTCCAACCAGCAGTAAAAAAGAAGCGAAACGTGCCGTTTGTCCGCAGAATACGGTCTGCGTGTGATAAGTTATTGCCGAACAAGAACAAAAACCGGCATACACCTATAGTACTCAAGAGATCATTCGAACCTGGTACAATAAGTAACAGACTAGGAAATGTGATGTACACAGTTCAAGGTGAAAAGTCTACCCACAGAAGATATAATGACCAAATACAAAATGAGATTCAAAGACCTCAAGAAGACACAGAAATTAGAAGGTCAAACAAGAAGAGAAAATTTACCGAACCTCTGATTATCGACCATAAGAGAAAAAAATACTTACTCCCCCCCCCAAAAGGGATCTAAGGAGGAGGGTGTTGAGGGGTTTCCCCTTTTCACAGAAATGGATTCACCCAGGGTATACATATACTACTGCTACTGAATACCCGAGTAGTAGATAGACAGAGTCACACACAGGAGGGTAGCACAAGAGTTATAGTAACGAGCACTTAGACTCAGTAAGAAGTCATACAGCGATACGTCGATACCAAAGACTATATATATATATATTCCTACTAACCCGCATTCCTGGAACTACTAACCTGTATTACCAGTTTGTATTATTACGTTAATACATTTATTTCCTATATTCATTCTTGGCGTTTGTTATTATTACCTATTTATTTCCTATATTCATTCTTTGCGTTTGTTATTATTTGCTACCGGATTTCAACCCGGAATCCACAACAATTACTTAGCTTAATATAACCAAGATCATACTAATAAATGCTGCCCATTACGACGCTATCACTAAAAACGGAGAAGACTGGGAAACGTCAAGAGATTTTTGTCTGTCTGGGCACAACGGTTTCAAAGATGGTGGCATGGAAGTCATTAAGACTAGATTGGCAAAGACCATGGCGGCTTTTGGTTGGTTGAAGCAACTGTAGAATGCGACCAAGATAAGCAAAAGTACCGTGATCAGACTTTATAAGTCTTTGATAGTCCCCATTCAATTGTATGATTGCGATACCTGGAAAATGAATCAGGGAGATAAGTTTATTGACTACAGTTTAAGAAGGATCGTCAAGATTAGATGACAAGGCCATGTGAAAACGGTGGAACTACTTCACTGTGCCTCTATAGATCCTCTTTGTGTCACGGTACGGCAAATACGATAGGGTTCATTGGCCAAACTTTAAGTCAAAGCGTAAACAACGACCGCAACATGGCCTGGCTACCCCGAAGAGAAAAGGAAAGCGGAAAACCAGAACAATACACGGAAGCATTAAAAGAGAGGAAAACAATCGGCTAATGATTCTGAGATGAGATTCGAGCAGCAGCTTCCGACAGGACAGAGTGGAGACGTTCTGTGGAGTCCTGACGTGCCACAAAGCAGTAGTAAGATAGATAGATAGATAGATAGATAGATAGATAGATAGATAGATAGATAGATAGATAGATAGATAGATAGTTTTTCCTGCTTTCTTTCGTTGTAGCTCCATTTGGTCTGTATGGAGTGTGCACTCGGCAATTGAGAACACATTATAATATATAGAAAAAATATATATTCAATATGAATAATCAGTTTATTTTCAAAAGATTGATTTTTTACGGTTTATCAACCCATTGTAGGTTATTTAAAATCGAAGCATTGAATTGTAAGATTGCGAGTGAATATTGCATTAACATCTTTTTGAGAATAACAATGATTCTGATATTAGTCATACGAGTAACCCATTTATCAGTGGGCGGATAGAATCATACCTTTCTCAAGGGTAAATGCAACGAACACGAATATATATTCCTAGCCGGCTCTCTACTATCCATTACATCACCCACGCATTCACTTATTTTCAAAAGAATTTGTAAACAGGTTCAACTAAAAAAAAAAAAGAAATAAATAAGTGAATTGGATCAGGTGGTTTTCGTTCATGTTGGCCATCATGTTTTCAAACATGGTTTTCAACAAGACCTTGTTATAGTCGGGCCACATTTGGGTAATTCTCTTTTAACGATGCTGTAGACATCGTTAACCAGCAACAAATTCATACCAGGAGAGTCAGAGATGATTATGAAAATTTTCAGCCCGTGAGTTATGCCAGAGCTTGACTTTTGTGCCCATCACAACGATGTATGCAGCGGCACTGATCCTAAAGCCTTACGGTAAGAGGTATGACGGCCAGTTGTCGCTCACCACCCCTACGAACATAACAGATGATGTGAACTTGTGTCACCATGGTAACCTCCATGGATCTTCTACAGTGTCAAACATTATTCGTTATGTTTACCGGGTCAAATTACTGAAGCTCGCCATCTTCTAGTATATGTAGTTGACGCTTAGTGCCGTGAGAATGACACGCCTTTTCACTTCTGGTGCCAGATTGGAAGATGCCAAGTAAATTCCTTTGTACATTAGAAAGTGAAATGACATTGCTAAAAATCAGCCGTATAACACGAACATTACACTTAGTCGCCTTGAATTTACATCCCACTAAAGATGTGTTTGCAAATATCTGCCCCCTGCTGTACACTGATTTCGACAAAGGCTCTATTCACGAAGATTAGCGGTGTTTATATTCCTCCTCTCTCTCTCTCTCTCTCTCTCTCTCTCTCTATCTCTCCCTAATTATATATATATATATATATATATAGGCAGCATATTTTCATTAAGACAGGTTTCGTTAAATAATTTCGACATGTTCTGCTTATTTATTCGCGATAATATCCTTTCATATTCGCGGATAAACTTTTTTAGTGCATTTATTAAAAGACGAGAGGAAAACACCGTGTTGCCTCATATTGTACCCGTAGGGCAGGTCGATATGGGAATCGTGGTATTGCACTAATTTTGAAAGTTGAAGTTTCACATGATAAATAACGTACAAAATATTTTTTTCAAAATCCTTACGGTTTTTTGAAGAGACGAGTTTAAAGATTAAATTTAGGTTCAAAATCGCAGCCTTGCAATTTCATTCCGGTGATTAGTGAAAGGCCTTATAAAATGTATAATTTACTGAAGCTTTACAAATTCTCTATGGACAAGATGCATGGTACAGACAAATTATTACTCAATCATTGTGCCATTAAATAAGACCTTCATTGACTTCAAAGAGAAATTATACTGCACAATTTAGCTATATTATGATCTAGAATATTATACATGTCAGTTGTTTTAGTGCAATTTTCAAGAAACCAAGCAAATTTAAAACATTTTCTCTTATAATGTGTGCCCAGCAGTATTATGGTTTTATATACACTTTTATTTATTTTTGGCTTTTATTAATTATAATCTGACAAATCTTATTTATTGAGAAGCTTTTTTTGTAATCTTTTACAATTCTTTTACACAGTTTTTACTTATCGAGTACAGTAAAAAAAATTGTATATTTTGCTTGTGCTGATTCATAATTATAATTCTGGTTTGAATATAGTTTCCATTCAATGTATCTAATACACAAATATCAACTTTATTTGAATTTATTCCTGAAATATTAAATTTTGTAATTTTATAAGCAAAAACTAGTGTATTTCTTTACATTTTCTCAGACAATCTTTAAAACTAAATGTTATCTAAATTCTTTAAAACTAAATTCTCAAAAATTAATAAAAACTATCAACTATAAGTTTTGATCTCATTACTTATGACATCAAACTTCAGCTTTTACATCGTGTGCAACATTGATTTTGTAAAATACGTGAAAAGTCAACCTGCTCTAATGTACCGGGAATATCTCAATAGTCTAGAAAAATAACTAAACAGACTTATTTTTGATCAAAAGAAGATTTATTCATCAAAATTCGATACAGAATTGCTTGCATTTTTAAGTGTCATCTGTTTTAAGTCCTGAATGAGCTGCAGTCTGTAGGGTGTCATTCGGAAGCCTTTCCTTGCCACACGGAAAACTGTCGTTGGGAGAGGCTGGGTTTTCAGAGTTGGTCTTTTTATGGACTTTCTTCGCAAAAATGTTTCCCGAATCCCCTCGACTATCTCTTCTGATACTGGTGGTCGTCCAGTTCCTTTTGCCCAACACACGCAGCTTTTCCCTTCGAACCTTTTGTGCCGTGTCGACATCTGCACTGCAGTTGGTGCATTTTAGAAAATTCTCTCTCAAATGCACAGTTCGACTGTGTTCGAGCAGACGCTAACATACAAAACGGCTTTTCTTTTCCAGTGAATGGTATTTCTATAGCTGAAAAGGGAAAAAATTAAGCATTAAACATATAATTTTGAGTTGTTTTTACACATGCTGCTAAAATTTGAGATCATTTGAACGAGAATTGGTCAAATTATTACATTACGGAATGATATCAATTTTTCTGAAACACGCTGTACATATATATATATATATATATATATATATAGAGAGAGAGAGAGAGAGAGAGAGAGCGAATCTAGCAAATCGACCATCTATAAAGAGTATAGAGTAGACACGACTATATCTTTAGGCGAAATTTTGTTGTTTCTATTATGATGCGGCGAGACTAGGTACCACCTGTTTCCTGTGAACGTATTGACATCCGATCGATACAGTCGCAAAGACTTGAAACTACTTAAAAGATAATTCCTATCTTCCAGTATTTGTTACTAACCGCGACTTCAACTTACTTTTCCAAATCAGCATTCGACGTCACAAAATTGATATCCATTTACAAACCTTAACTTTCAGTCAAATAGAAATGGTAAAAGAGAAATCATTTTAGAGCGGGTGAACTCGACATTTTATCTAGTTTTTATCTTAACCCTCTAGCTACGGTAGTCCCGGATAGTATTCAGGTGTCGTTCGTATCCCCTAACCTTTACGAAATGGTGAACAGAACATTTTATTTCTCCTTGATCATTTAATCAGGATCAAGTCACTACACTAACAATACGCGTTACCGCGTTACGATAAGCGACCACATCACGATTTACTAAGATTAACTTAGTGTGACACAAGGTCACAAGTATGAAGCATACAATGAAATGTTCGTCTAGCTTGTTAACCATTACCCCATACTTTTTTAAAATAATTTAAAATCATGTTCTTACAGTGGTTGGTTTTCTGCTCAATGTTTGAACCTCTGTTCTACCTTTCAATTCCATCACATAAAATGTTATTAGAATTTGGTTGTGCGTGTGGATACGCCACAGGAGGTAACAGGTGATTGTCATAAACAATGTAGACAATATCCTCCACACCTTCAATATTGTTACAGCCTTAATTATATCAACTATTCTTTGAATCCCTTTTTCCTTTAATCTTGTTCTTAGTTTAGATCAGCTGCCAATGTATAAATAATAATGAATGCAACGCACACCATTACGTTCCGCAGGCAAGACAAATGAAAGTTGTCCTCAATGGCTACTCTTCTAGATCTTTTTGTACTAATGCAGGTGTTCCATGGGGCTCTATCCTTTGAGATGGTTTGTTTCTAATTCTCATCAGTTACCTTCCTGATTCTCAATTTGACATCTATTCTGATGACACAAACATTTACTTCTGTTTCGGTATTGAGTCTGATCAGTTTGTTGTTAACTGGAGCAAGGGATGGCTTGTTAATTTTAACGCCTCCAAAACGAAACTTCTCTCTATTAATCACCCGAAAGACCCGTTTCCGCCCTCCCATGGCTGATGCTAACCTCCATAACAGTGACTTGTAATCTAATATTCACGGTTGATATGAAATGCAAAGACTATATAGAATCTATTGCTAGGTCTGCTGCTAAGAAAGTCGGTTAACTGCTAGACAATCTTTCTCTCCAGAATTTATTTAGTATGTTTATAAGTCTACTGTGAATATGGTCCTGTGTACTGCTGTATATTTACAGGTTCTTTATGAAAATCCAAAGAAGAATCAGCAATATTATTGGTCCTGACCTGCAGTCTCGGCTTCAGTCACTTTTCCACCGCCGTAATGTAGCTTCTCTGTGCCTTTTCTATACTTTCATGGTAATTGTTTGGATTAACTTTACACTATGGTATGACTTTATGAATTTAAGCGCAGTACTAGATTGTGAGCTAGGTCTCATCAATTCACAGATTGGCTAGATGCAACCGTAGGTTCTATGCCAATAGTTTCTTCTATCCCACTTCTCTTCCGGCTCTATGCTTTCCAGTCAACTTTGACCTCCTAAAATTTAAGTGCAGTGTGAATCGTTATCTACTGTATTGATTCTTATTCTTTTGTTCTCGCTCCTTAATAATGTTTCTAATTTTTTCTTGTTCTTCCACATTCAGTAACCCCTTGTGTCTTAGTGACTTTACTGCCTTGCATGGAGTGAAATGATTAAAATAGTCCTTGCAGTTTTACATTTTACTTTCATTTAAACTTCTTTAGCCGAAATGAAAAAGTCACATCAGTGAACTGATCGAATCTCTTATTCACAAGATCAGATGCAGTCTGTTTGAATTGTTGCATAAACAAAACAGGCAACATCTTCCACAACTTCACTATTGTCATAGTCTTAATGATACGAACATTTAATCCCTTTTTCCATTAATCACGTTCCTAGTTTAGAGCAACTGCCAATGTATCAATAATAATAACCACGACACACAACCGTTGGAAGTTGTCCTGAATGGCCACTCTTCTAGATCTTTTTGTACTTTTTGTCCCCCAGGAACATATAATTTTCTAACTGCATTATAACAAAAACATAACTATACAGTCGTGTCTACTCCATACTCTTTATTGGTCTATATAAAATTCTCAAATTTGCTCTCAGATTCTTTTGGTTCATTATAACGGTTAGTGTTGCAAAATAAATTGAATCTGAATCACGTTCTGACTATAACGCATTATATTTTTTATAACATTTTCAAAACTAACTCTCACTGAAATCAGTGAAAATGGAATAAAAATAACAATAAAAAGAAAATTAATAAAACAAACATACAACACATCATTTTTATCAATCAATCAAGTAAACAATGACAACCCTATCGATCAGGAGATGTCTTCAGGTACGAAACTATCGCCCATTTTGTATTTGATTCCTTGATCGATTAGTTGGTTAAAATTATAAATATGGCTTTTTCTGATAAAATGAATCCGTGATTAATTTTACTGTATTAGACCTTTGTGAGTAACTCCAGAGAAATAAGAGAAATATCAACGATTGATTAGAAAGATTCGATAATAAACACTGACGGACCAAAGCATTGTATAGAAGTAAAGGTAATGATAGCTGACGCCACAGTTCCTTAGCGTCATGGAAATGAAGATAGCTATGTCGGTTGTGCTCTAACATCTGATAGGTCAATATGAACACAGGCAAGGCTGTTCACATTAAGGCGATGTGAATTATAGAAGTCCGACCGGGGTATGATAGTGGATGCTAGAGAGATGGGACGTTCAATTTCTTAAATTGTTGAGGTATTTGATATTTCTCGATCTACCGTACTATATGTGTACCAGGAATACGTGGTGGAAGACATTACCGTTCTCCGTAGACAACATAATAACAATTCACAGGTCCTTAATAATCACGACAAGAGGCATGTAACAGACAAACGATACTAACTAAAAACACATCCACGTTCAATTCAAGAGGCACTAGATGCATATATCCTGCAAGTCAGTTCTGCGTTGTTTATCTTCCGTGAAATATGATCGAAGACCCACAGAAATGCTCCTGTTAATACAACCACATTGTATGCAGTATCTCGCCTCTTCCTGCGATGTCATTAACTGAAACCTAGTTGACTGTTTCCTGTAGCGTGGTCAGATGAGTCACGGCTCTAGTTATTTAGAGCTGATACTGGCGATCGTGTGTGGCGCAGACCACCTAAAGCTATGAACCATGCTGTCAACATGGCACCGTACAGTCTATGGTAATTCGGTTCCATAATGGTGTAGGCTGAGTTCACGTATCGGATTTGCTGGTCCGCCTAAACGCGTCATTGACAACTGAGTTCTAAGTTGCCCTGCTTTGGGACTATCTGCATCCATTGATCGACTGCATATACCTCAACAACGATGGGTTATTCCACCGTGTCGTTGGGCGAAAGTAGCCCAGAATTGATTTAATGAGCATTATGGATATTAACCGACTAATGATATGGTCAACAGGCTCGATTTACATAAGCGCAACTTGAGCATTTATGGAACGTGACGGTGAGAACTGTCTGAACATAAGGTCCCACATTTACAAATATCAGAGAGTTGTGGATAGCTCTCGGGACGCCATGCTGCAACATTTCTTCAAAGTCTTTCGACGAATTGTGGAATCCATTCCACTTCGAGACGCTTCACTAGTCGGTCGGAGTCCTACACGATACTAAGCGACTAACACATGATATTTGGTACATCAGTGTACAAATAATCAACACATAACTATATTGATAACCAGTTGACACGACTTCTCGATGTATTGCATAGAGGAAATCTAATACACCCATCATGATAGCCAATTTCATAAGTGTATACCAACCACATTCACCACGGCTAAATGTATTCAATATGGTGACATGTCTTAGTAAAAGTAGGGTATGACCTTACAGGTGTAGCCAAGTTAGACATACTTTCAGGTCGGGTAGCCCAATCTACCCTGACTGTCTCCGATTAAGGGTGTTTCCAGATATCTATATGTGAGCCCTCTTACCTCAAACTTAAAAAACAACCCCTTCGACACCCAATTATGATTTCCCCCCGCTATTTACGCTCATGACATAAAATACACAGTACCTTGGCCCCAAGAGAACATCCTCAACTTTATTATTATTATTATTATTATTATTATTATTATTATTATTATTATTATTATTATTTCCTTGGGTTTCTGTTGTATACGCATTTCCTTCCGGGTCCCAGCCAGAGACCTGAGGTCAAAAATGGCTTCATGACACCTTCCAATGATTATTTTTTGCAAAAAAAAAAAGTCAAAGTTTTTTTTGTATTTCTTTAAGGCATGGGCTAACAATGAATCTATCCGAACCTTTTCTAATCAATCCAGGGCTCCAAATACAACTGTAATTATTGATATCCTCATGTGCCACATTTTTGAGATTTCTACGTCAAGATTCTTGTAATTTGATAGTTTTTTGAAGATCTTCAAAGGTACATTGCAATCTGCAAGGATTGCCAGGTCAATAAAAAAGCACATTCTGTTCTTGTGATATTATTATTATTATTACTATTATTATTATTATTATTATTATTATTATTATTATTATTATTATTATTATTATTATTACTTCACGTTTTCTGTGAGTTGGTAAGATACTTCTGTTGTTAATTTCCACTCCTTTTAATTTCATGACTACTTATAATTATTTCATTTGATTATTATTATAATTAATTATATAATCTTACACGTCATTATTCGTAATTATACAAAGTAGATTATGACTAACAAAAAAGACATTTTTGTTTAGATCTGAAAAAAAACAATTCAATTTTCACTTTTTCACCAGCAGCAGCAAAATTCAAATAAAATAAGTTCGAATCTTAAGAGAGTCCATTGTCCTAGCAGTGTGATCTTTCCCTGTTGTCTTTGAATTTAATTCATTCATGCAACTGCAGATTCTTCGATACCTTCATAATCTCTTCAGCCTTCAAGAAATGTGTCTCTATTCAAATTCTACATTCACCCCCACCCTAAGGCCTTGCGCGTTATTCAAAATGCAGATCTTGCTGAATCATGTTAATAAACTACCTTCCATTCTATTATGTCAATAGATCGTCGGTGCCCGTAATGATATTCATAAATTACCGACAATATTGAGGATATTCGTAGTTTAAGATTCTTAACCTTATTTATAATTTATAAGTAGCCCAATCAAGGATATTTCCCGGCCTTATCTCTCTAAGTTGAATTATATGCGCAGACTAATGCCTAATAAATTGCAAGTCATCTTAATGTGATCTCAGCGTTGTAGCTAACCGTCTTAATAATACAATCGTGCTCACACATAACCGTGCTTACGACAAGATACAGAAATAAGCAGACATTTAAACATAAGCGCATGCGTAAATGTTAGCATGTTACCACGTATGTGCTGAAGGATGAATATCAGTGCATAACAACAACACCAACGTGCTACATATTATGAACACATACCAAAACAAAACATCGGATACCGAAAGATATAAACACACATTTATTCACTGGTTCTATATAGTGGTGTGTTTTTCTTTCTTATCGTGCCTCTTCAAGATATGGACGATCATGGCTCTCCACTATTTACCATTCTTTGTAGTTCTTGCTTTCTTACTAACCCTCCCATATTCTGTTCTGTCATTCAATTAAACAAGCTCGTTGGGTAGGTTACTTGCTGCTTCCGTTTGCCTTTCTTATCTTTAATATGTTCTGTGATTGTCAACTTTTCCTACAGCGGTGTACATACCTTTTTTAACGCTCTGGGCAGTCGTAGAATTTGCCACCTCTCGAAACAACATTCCGAAATTGGACAACATCTATTTTATTATAACAAAATATTATTCATTATACTAATTTTCTTAAAACTTCTTCAGGATGTTGGTGATCATGGCTCTCCACAATTTCCTGTCTTTTGTAGCTCTTAAAAAATTGTCTTTTTGTTATTTCTTGTTCGTCATCCATTTACTCAAGCTCGCTAGGTAGGTTATGCGTTGTTTTCTCTGTCCCTCTTGACTTCAATCTGTCCTGTGAGTATCAAATTTTCCAAGCCCTATTTCCTCACTATGTGCCCTAGAAATGTGTCTGATGTGTCCTTTTTAATTTTCTCTAAAGCTTCATCGTTTCTCACATGTTCGGGTCTTGGTATTCTCAGCATCCTTCTGTAGAATCACATTTCTGTTGCTTCAAGTCTCTTCTTCAACTATGAAGAGATTATCCAGCATTCACCTCCAAATAGGACTGATATTGCAATAACAGTTCATTACTCTTTTCTTTGTTACGAGCGAAGTTTTTTTGTTTGTTTGTTAATACTTTGATTTGCTTTTGGAAGGCATCTTTCGCTATCCCAATTTAGCTCCGGATTTCAGTGTCGCACTTTCCCTCCTCTATTAAAACGCTTTCTTTAAATTGTTGTAGTTGTTCGATTTTGATATCTCCAATTTGTAATTTACATGTTGAACTTTTCCTTTTGTTAACAACTATGCATATCTAATTTCCAGAAATGCTGCCCCATAAAAGATTTGCCGTTCGCGCCACCCCTTCGTCCCACTCTAGGTACGCCAATAATTAATTGTGCAATAATAGGCAACGGACTAATCTGGCTCGTACAGTGAGTTCGACACACAAGATTATTTCGTTCTTGTGGCCAACCAATATCAATAAATTAAAACTTGCAAAAAACAATAGGCATTTTCTGCCGATTAAATTTAATGCTATTTTTCTCATATACGAATATTCTTACGCTAATCTTGCCGTTATGCGCAGATAAATCGGCCAAAAGTCATGTTGTGCCGTCCAAGCTTTTTATAAATCTACTTGTTTAACTGGTGAATGTTCATCCTCTCCAGGAATCATTATACAGTGAAAATTTCATATAAATTCAACTAACCTGTCTACAAATTTATTGATTCCCTCTCATCGATCCACACACACACACACACACACACACACACACACATATATATATATATATATATATATATATATATATATATATATATATATATATATATATACAAATGAAATAAATCTTAAAGAGCCATGAAAAAGCTACCAAGTTTCACTTAAACGGATCTTCAGGGTAAGCTGGCGAGGTAGGTTGTTCCTGGCTCTTTAGGATTTATTCCATTTATCCCTGCTCTACTTAGCGTATTGAGCACTCTACGTTTTAGCGTTATTACTCGCTTGGGTTTTTTCATTTGGACTAAAATCTTAAGGCACTTGATTTATTTTAGCCCTGTTCGGATGCTTCAAGTTCTTTCTTTTTTTCCAATTTTTTACCTCGGGTATCAATTTGTTTTGATAGACTTACAAGTTGTGCTACCGAGGTTTTTTCCAACAGAGTATTAATAGTAGTATAATATATATATATATATATATATATATATATATATATATATATATATATATATATATATATATATATATCAGAGACGTGCCGTCTAGGTAATCAAGGGAAGCAGTGCTTAACCTGAATAAAATAGATAACAGCTCAATCATGTTCCTTGTGTGGCACAATATACGAAGAGTACTCTGATTATTACGCATAAAATACAAAATATTTTTTGCAGATTTACTACAAAAAATTCACTAGCTGCTTACTCTGAATAATTATTTACAGCATGTGCCTGACACACACACACAGACACACACATATATATATATGTGTGTGTGTGTGTGTGTGTACTTGTCTGTTGTCTTGTTTGAATCCATATATCCATCAATTTATTGTAATCTATTGAAAATAAAACAGTGTTAATGATGCATCTCTAAGTGTTTTCATTTCATTTCTTCTTTAAAAATTGATATATTAATATCTACGTTAATATATTAGAAATATCCAAGTGTGTGAAGTTGAGGAAGTTTGTATTGCATCAATATCTTAGTTTGAAGAACCTGTGTAATTGAAAAGTGACCATTTGAAAAGGTAACGAATGCTAATGTTGGAAGTGGGAAGGACGCAATTACTGCAGTGACGAAATGACTCACATCGTTTATGATTTGTTAATAGATTCACGAAATTAATCGAATTGTCTGTTCCGTTTATCAAATAATGAATGCTGAAAATATGTTTTCTCGGGAACTTTGAAACACTTCTATGTCTCAAGTGAGGGACATTGTGATATATAAGTCCATGATACCAGCTTGTCAGCCATTATACCGTGATATTAAACTTAGCTTAGCACAAAACACATTAGTGAGGCTTTCATTTAAGATGGAATCAGGTCCTTAAGAAGGAGTTTGTGGCATCGTACCCTCGGGTGCCATATACGCCACCCCTTCCACTCTTTAATTTCTCTCATCTTTCAGTACCCTCAACGGATATTATTAGGACTCCACCTTATTAATTTTTAACGTTTTATGGACATTTTTTTATATAGGTGTTTATATACATGTTGTTATAGGTGGTTAAACTTGATGGGAATGTATTCGATTTTGTTAAAGCATTTGACTAAAGAAATTAAGGGATACTTTTTTTAGTTTTTCGAGGTCTTTGTTTTTAATCCTTCCTCATTATTTCCAACCCCTGCTCATTAAAACGTCCTCCGTTCATAACATCTACTGAATTTCTCACTTACCCATTTATTACGAACTCTCTCCTCTTATTTGCCAGCCGAGAGTAGACACGTCCTAAAGGCCATTGGTTGTTTTGCTGTGTGTGGGGTAGATGTGTGTTATATCGGAGAAAAACATGAGTATTTCATAATAAATATTTTCTTGGTATCGTTTATTGAAAATGTTTATTCTGGATAGTAAAAACAATCTTGACGTCTTTTCTTGACGTAAGCTGACATTGTCCCCATAAAGACATTATAAATATCGCGTATATAACAGAATGTTCTTTCTGTTCTCTTTGATAGAAATGTCAGAAAATGACAACTCTTAATGAAACAATTTATATATTCATAATGTTTACCTTTATATTGTTGATAATCACCAGACACAAACGATTTTTAATTACTCCGAAGAAATTCTCGCTAATTAAAATGTATCTTGACAATTAAATATTTTTCAATAAAATCTACTCTTTTCAAAATGATATTCCACTGACCTCAACAGGTTTGTCAATGAAAGTCAGACTTCAAACGCTGATCATTGTTTTATCGTTGCGCGTTCTGTTGTTCAATCTCACCTTTCTGGAGATACTGATTTTGTAATAACTTCCTGGTGTTCTTCGTAGGGTGGGGTGTGCAGGACAACTGAACACCGCCGACTGAGCGCCGGACATTTCTGGTATGAGACAACTCAGGACCGAGACAACTCAGCACCAAAACAACAACTTTTTTTAACCGAATAAAAGTAAGTTATTAAGGATTAAAAACTTAATTAGTGAAAAATGTTCATCAAATAAGGCATTTGAAAAGGCATGATGGAAAATATGAACCAGTTTTTTGTGTTTAATTATTTTTAAATAAAGTAAAACAAAAAATGCAAAACAAAACGAATTAGTTTTTTGATTTTATTATATTTAATAAAGTAAATCATAATGTAATTTATTTTTTTAATAAAATAAATCAAAATTCTAAAATATTTTCATAAACCATATAATATTTGTGAATTATTGAAATTAGAAGCCAAGATGATATTAATTTTTAGCATTTACTTTATTAAAAAATAAATTTATTTACAATTATTACTTTATTAAAAATAATTAAAAAAATATTCCCTAATTAAGGTTTTAATCCTTAATAAATTACTTTTATTCGGTTATTTTAAAAAAAGTTATTTTTTCTGGTGCTGTGTTGTGCCGGCGCGCAGTCTGCGGTGTTGAGTTGTCCTGCATCTTTTGGGGAATTCCGGACTTAACCAACATCATTCAGCTTTCTGCCGCTTATGGTTTTGTTGCTATTGATTTTAAATATCCTTCGAAGGACGAAACTCGTAACATAGGACATATCAATTTTTATTCAATTATACACTATTAACCTGATTATATACGAGTTGTATAAAACAAACAACTTAATAAATTATTCTAATTAAAATTTTAAAAGAATGAAAACAACTCTTGTAAAATTTCATTATTCATCGAAAAATTTTTTTAAGATAATAGTGTACTTAGTTTATCTTATTTCTAAAAGCAATTAAAAGCTTTTCTAATTAAATAATGTCTTAGTTTTACTTCCTTTTTTATTTTATGATTTAAAGCAGATATTCTGTATATTTGACAAAAACAAATTGATGATTTAAATTCTCGGAGGAGTCCTGCTTTTAACTAATATAAATATGAATAGGGTGGAATTATACTTTCTCGAAATTTAATAAAAAGTTGTTCAGATATTTCACCATCATCATGGAAGTGGTTCATATCAAAAAAGTTTCAAATGCCTTATTTGAAGAAAAATATTCACTAATTAATATTTAATCCTTAATAAATTACTTTTATTCGGTTATAAAAAAAAGTTGTATTTTACTAGTGCTAAGTTGTCTCGCTCCTGAGTTGTCCGGCGCTCAGTCGGCAGGGTTGAGTTGTCCCTACCCGTTCTTCGGGATCTTTCTGAAGAAAGTTCGACACTCAAAATTAATATAAAATTCATTATCCTATTTCATTCAGTTCAACTTGTTAGTCTTTGTCGAAAAGAAAGTTTTGACTGATTATTAGTTATGTGCAAAAAATCCCAGAACGCTTTTTAAAAATTTACTATGATTGAAAACCGGTTTCTCGTTTGAAACTTTTGCTTACATCTAATATTAAAATTTTCACTAGCTTTTACTCTATCATATTTTGCTACTTTTTTTAATGACAGCAGCCTTTAACTGAAGAAGTCCCAACTGATTTCAACCGCATTTGAAATAAAATAGCTCTCAACAAAACTTGAACTCGAAGCACATATTTCGATAAAGACATTGCCTTAACCACTTCAACCACGAAGCACTGAATGCATAAGCTAAGTACGAATCGGTATTCATTGTGCAATTTATTTACCTACGATTCTCTCTAGGCTACATTGCATTTTCTTTTTCAAGTTTTAAATTAAATTAACCGTTTATTTCTTTTAGTAAAATATTGAAAATTGGAAATTGAATCCATCTATCCTACTCTTAAAATGGGATTAACAGCAGGGTAGTCTGGGAATCTCTAGCCTTTTTTGGAAGGTAATCTAGAAGGGTCACTCTGGATTAAAAACCGGTTGAACTTGAAGTTAGAATCTGCACCTTATATAAAAACTTACTTTCTGCATAAACCACAGCAACAATGCCTGGCGTGGTGAGGCTGTGTTCTGCTATTCTATTCAAATACAGATATAAAGTCGTGGAAATCCATTTGTTCATTGCCATTTTATGAGCAATAGTTGATATTTTGTCAGTTATATTTCTGGGTTGTGTTATAACGTTATAATTATTTTCACCGCCTTATTCATATTTTTAGGAGGTTTTAAATCCTCTTGTTGTTTTATAATATCTAACATTAATACACTGCGCTAAGTCAGAAACCGTTTCTGATGAGTCTTGAACTTGTAACCTGTCCAATGTTCTACAAGATGAATAGAATAAAAGAGAAAGATTCCTAAAAACGGAATTCAACTTTTCCCGCTGTTTGCTCTCGAGGATAAGGAGTGTATCGACCAAGTTTTGGAATAAAAAAATACTAATCAGATAGAGTAAAAAGCCAGTAAATATGTTAACATAGGAATTGTCATCTAATAATGTCAAAAAATGTTTCAATCTGTTTTTCGTCTGGACGTAAATCAAACAGGAAACATCAGATATTATGACAATAAACAATACGAGTGATTTGCAGGAATCTTAAAAGACAAACAAATAATGTAATAATTGCAATACAAAATACAGTAAGACAAAATGAAACTCAGGATAAATGTGAAAGTATTTAGGGGGAACATGTCATTGTTGGATGGTGACAGAAATTGAATGAGAATTGTGCAATGATACCATCCAATTTATTACTAGGTCAGCTGTTCACAAATTTGGCTTACTGTGTCATGCGAGACAATTTTTCTCTCCGTGATCTATCTTACATATATATAAGTCTACCATTCGTCCATGCTTAAAATATTGCTGCCACATATGATCCGGTGCCCCTATTGACCTTGAGCTTCTTGAAAATATCCAAAGAATCAGTAATATTATTGGTCCTGATCTGTCGTCTCGGCTTTAGTTACTTTCCCACCACCGTAAGGTTGTTTCTCTGTTTTTTTTCTATAAATCTCATGAATTTCCAGTTGAGGTGGTTAGATGTAACCGTCAGTTCTATGCTAACAGATTATTTTGTCATACTTCTCGCTAGTGGAACTCCCGTCTGGCCCCATGCTTGCCAGCCATCTTTAATTTCCAAAAATTTAAATGCAATGTCAATCGCTATCTACTGTCCTCCTGATTACACTTTCTTCTCCGCGCTCATTATTAAAGCTTCTGTTCCTAATTCTTCCACACCCTGTAACCCCTTGTGTCTTAATGGCTTTACTGTCTTGCATGGAGTGATACCGATTTTAAAAAAGTAAAAAATAAATAAAAAATTTTCAACAGGTGTGAAAGGACCCTTGTGAAAGCAACACTTTGATTACTTTCCAAATAAACCTCTCCAGAACATTCTAAATAACGATTTTGACATGTTTAAATGAAATATGAATATGCATTCTAATCAATCTTCATCGCACTAACTAAACAAAGGGTTCACTTCGAAATTCCAACCTATATCAACTGAAGAAGGCCGGAGCGTACAACGGCCGAAACGTCGTGAAAATGGCAATAAAGATTAGAATAACAGTTCGAACGATATAAATAGTATATATATATATATATATATATATATATATATATATATATATATATATATATATATATATTATAATATTTTTTTAAATATGATTCCATCGCTACATAAGAGTTCTCATGTTTCAAAAGCGAGAGCCGAGACCCTCAATATAATTTTTGAAATTAAGTTGAATTAAGGTGTCTGGTCTCGCTTCCTCGTCAAGCGACAATTTGGGAATAAGCTATCTTGTGGTTTGCGCGTGTTTATAAGTATGATCTCTTGCAACATTAGTTACTATGGAAATGGCTAGGGTCGGCCATATTGGTTAGGTGGTCGACGAGTTAAGAATTAATTTTTATCTACAGACCAGTCCCCTTCGGAAAGTTTATGTCAGGTTATGTTGGTGTCCCTATTTCAAGTCTGATAATAGCAGTCGCCGTCTAGCTGCAGGCAGGTCGTTAAGTGTCGAGAGGATTCTGCTTCATTATTATCTGTCTATTAATCTCTTTATTTATTTGTTTATTCAAATGACTATTTCTTTTACAAACGTGTTGAAATGGATTACAATTTGTTTTTTTGACGACTCCACAAAGGGTTTTTCTATTTAATGATTGGGCTGAGCTTTTAAGGCTTTTATTAAACTATAGAATTTATTTGTTTATATGTTGTTGTTGTTTTTTTTGTTTTGTTTTTTGTTTTTTTAATTATTTAATGCGAAAATTTGTTGATGTCGGCAAAAAACTGTTAACTCCTGTCTATGGTTTAATAACTTTTCATTATTTAGAAACTTAATGATGTGTAGTTTTTCATGTAGGCATAAAGGGTATGGGTCATCCCAGGTTTTACAAGTTCTTGTTCTATTTATTATTTTCCATTTTACTTTCGGTGTTTTATTCGTTTCTTTTAAATGCCAGAAATATTGGGATAGAGATGTCTGATTTCTATTTTGGATATTGTTGAAGGAGCTCTTGTGTTGTCGCCATCTTATTTTAAATGTATTCTTCGTTGACCCAATGTATATCCTGTCAGTGTTAGGACTCTCAATGGATGAGATAGTGCATTGGTATACCACGGATTTAGTGAGGCATTTGTTTTCTAACGGGCAGTCATTAGGGTTTCTACAATCACATAATTTTTCATTATTTTTGTCTATTTGCAGTTTAGGAGTTTTATTGATACTGTTTTGGCATGTATGTTTTTCCAGGATTTTATTATTATGTTTTTTATGATTCTTTCTAGATTTTCAGTGCAGCTGTAACTTAATTTTAAGGTGTTTTTATTATTAAAGATCTCGCTAAGTTTGCTATTAGTGGGAAAGTGTTTTTCAATTAAAGCTAGGAACTTATGCCAAAGTTTAGTACTGACCATTTGGTTGAACGGAGGGGTATACCATATGATCTTTCTTTTCCTGTTTTTCTTACTATTGGTACTATTGTTTGTATAGCTTATGTCAGCGCTTTTGTATCCGCTATTTTTCAGGGCTGTGTTATAAAAATTACTGTGCTGTCGGAATATTTCCTTATTTGCGGAGTTCATGCTTATTCTTTTTCTCTATTGATATGGGTATATGCTTAATTATAGATGGAGGGTGGTTTGACTTAGGGTGTACATACAAGGGGTTAGTGTTAGGTTTTCTGTAGGGTGTGTAATTGTTGTTTATTAAGTCTAGAGTTACGTCGAGGAAGTTTACTCTTTTTAATTTAGTGTTTACTATAGTTTTTAGATCTAGTTTTCCGAATTCACTATAAATTATCTTTCTAATCTTATCTGTTTTAAAATTTGTGGAGCTTCTCACTACCATGAGCCCATCATCTCTGTATAGCCCGATGTCCTTAATGTCTAATTCACTGTGCGCGGTTAGGTTGTACAGTATAAATATACCGACAAGGTCCGAGGATTCTGCAGAGTCCAGAGATCCCATGGTGATGTCAAAATTGTCAGTAGTGTTTTTAATCCACTAGTCCCCATTATGGATGAGGACAGATTTCTTGGCACTAAGGATTATGTTTGTTTCTTCCTTAGTTAAGTCAGAATATACTGTAGCAAACACCAGGGCAGTTGTGAAGACGTCTTTCGATATTGACTGGTAGTAATCCACAATATCGAACTGAATTAGGGTGCAATCAGGCTTATTGTCGATATTGGTAAACCAGTTGATGACTTCTTTGGTATTCATCCAGAGTGTTAATCCGAGTCGTTTTTTAATTTGGCTGGTGATCCTTTCTATGATTTTTTGCTGATCTTTCCTATGTCGGATCTAGTTGGGTTAATCATTCTGGCAGTGGAGTTTTCCTCAAAATCTTGTTTATGGTCATATGTAGCGTGATGTAGCATTCCTTTCAGCCAGTTTTCCAACTCTATCACTTATTTTTAATTTCTCAGTAATTATTTTACTTGTTCTATTGATACTGTCAACCATATTTATATTGTTATTTGGGCTTTTTTATAAGTCATAGTTAAATTTTTTTTAATTAATTTGTTGTAGTCGTCAGCCATCACCTTGTAGAAGTTGCCCGTTTTGTCGGACTTAACTAGTATTTTATCGCTGCTATTTATGCTTTTGACTATTTGGTCTAGATGCTTCTGGAAGTTGCTTTTCTTTGTGTGAAAGGAGATGTTATTGATTATGTTGAGTAGGTCCTTTTCGAATTCGTGTAGGTTCTTGTTGAACGGTGCAACCTTTTTACTTTTGAAGCCGTAAAACTCATGTTCATTTTTGTTAAGTTATTCCCTCGTAGAAAGAAGAATGCTTTCCATGTCATTCTTCTTATTAATTCCTCTGTTTTTTTGTAAAAGTTTCACGAAATAATTCCGTTTGTTTGTGTGTGGAATGTTCTTCAGAGAAATGTCGAAATAAGTTTTTTCCATATTTTCAAAGTTCTTATTTTAAAATAAAGGTTCAGAGTGCTCGACCTTAATTTGGGAGCTAATATATATATATATATGTGCAGGTATGCAGAAAAATAGGAAAGAACACGTTAGGTAAATAATCCGGAGTTCCTTAGTATTTTTGCTTTTATTTTTAAAAAGACAGTGCTCCATACAGAACTAGAGCTTATATTATAATACAAGTTAATATAAGAGTTAAGAATTAATTTTTATCTACAGACCATTATTTTCCGAAGGGGACTGGTCTGTAGATAAAAATTAATTCTTAACTCTTCGACCACCTAACCAATATGGCCGACCCTAGCCGTTTCCATAGTAACTAATGTTGCAAGAGACCATACTTATAAACACGCGCAAACCACAAGATAGCTTATTCCCAAATTGTCGCTTGACGAGGAAGCGAGACCAGACACCTTAATTCAACTTAATTTCAAAAATTATATTGAGGGTCTCGGCTCTCGCTTTTGAAACATGAGAACTCTTATGTAGCCAAGGAATCATATTTTTAAAAATAATATTATAATATAAGCTTTACTTCTGTATGGAGCACTGTCTTTTTAAAAATAAAAGCAAAAATACTAAGGAACTCCGGATTATTTTCCTAACGTGTTCTTTCCTATTTTTCTGCATACCTGCACACACACACACACACACACACACACACACACATATATATATATATATATATATATATATATATATATATATATATACATATATATATATACATATATATATATATATATATATATATATATACATATACATATATATATATATATACATATACATATATATATACATATATATATATATATATATATACATATACATATATATATATAGCCGATAACCCTTGACGAATGGAGGGACAGGTCCGCCGACGAAAGTGATATTATGTGCTCATTTCTTATCTTCTCTAGACTGGTATATTTATTTAGCTAAGTTTAGTTTGATACAAGGCCAAATGAGGAGAAATGAGAATGTGAAGTGTGCTGCACCAATCTCCAAAATTGAAAAGGCTTGCCTGTCTTAAAAACCGGTATCAAAATAATGCTTTTACTTGATTTGAACACCAGAAGTAGAAAATTATCTCCAATAGGAGGCAGGCTGCATATATATTAACCTGAATTAATTGAGGATGCAAGAAACTGCTCTATTTTTGTCATAAAAACAAAATTTATTAAACATACAAACGACACAAAATTGTTGAATGCCATGATCGCTAGTCCTGAAGAGACACGGCACATAGCAAAAGATTCTGAATGCATTTCTCTTCTTCAGGCCGGAGAGACCGGGTTCTATAGCATTGGATGGCGACTGGTCTACCGCAGAAAGAAATGTTAACCTACTGTGGGAAAAAATCTGCATCGTCAGTCATGTATCGAAAAATACATGATCGCCTAAGCATGTATCACGCATGGCACATAATTGACTGACTGTGTTCGTATTAGTAATTTCTGTTCTGGGCTTATAGTTTGTATGAATTGTCCGAGTGATCTATCTATCTATCTATATATATATATATATATATATATATATATATATATATGTGTGTGTGTGTGTGTGTGTGTGTGTGTTTAGGCAGCAATCCTTCTTTTATGCACATTTCATTAAAAACGATTTTTATACAATTTAAATTGTATAAATAACTAAATAAAAGCACGTTGTGAGTCGTTTTAATGAAATGTGCATATATATATATATATATATATATATATATATATATGTATATATATATATGATAAGTATATGTATATATATATATACATCGATATATATACATACATACATACATATATATATATATATATATATATATATATATATACATACATAAATATCTATATATCTATATGATAAGTATATATATATATATATATATATATATATATATATATATATATATATATATATATATATATATATATATATATATATATATATGCTTATTATATTCCATGCTGGATCTCGTAACGCTTATGAAAATGGAATGAGAGATATAAGTTGGGAATGTATCTGTTCCTGGTGCTGCCTTTACCAAGGTTTATTTCCCTCTAATATCCTTGGGAAAGGAATGAATATATTTCTCTTGGCGATCTTTTTTGTCATCAGATATTTTTCAAAATTTTCCTTCCAATGGCTTACTACAACGAGTAAGGATTATTTGTACTAAAATCTTTCCTTGAACTAAATTACCTATTCAATCAGTAGCAACAAAAGCTGTTACCTCTATACCTTTACAGACGCCAATAAGATAATATTTTCCTCTTGTTATGTTTATGACATCGGCAAGATCCTTCATGAAATCTTATAGGCTGGCGCTACTATATCGCAAAGATCTTTACTAAATAACAGAAACCATATCATCTGAACACTTCCAACACATTTAAGTAAAAGGGAAAATAATGGTATAATGTAGAGGTTAATTTTTGTTACTAGAAAAAGTCAGAGTTTTAGTAGGCAATATCTATAATTATTAAAACATGGCTACAAGAGATAGTGGACTTGAGAAGTCTATTTTCATGAAAAGCTGTTTTAATAAAAAGTTTTTCAAATTTCAGTCGACAGTAATGCTAACTGCTCGGTCAATGAATGTCAAATGTATGGAAACATTTCATCTCACCGTTACTACTGATATCCTGTATATTTCAGATGGAAAAGGAATCGACACATCTTTATTTTATCACACATTTTCATGTAAGGAAATATATATATATATATATATATATATATATATATATATATATATATATATATATATATATATATATGTTTGTGTGTGTGTGTTTCTTCAGGACGTAGGTGATCATAGTTCTCCACGACTTCCTGCATTTATCACCATTCAAAGCAAATCATTGTAGCCTAAAGCGTCGCATTATTTTTTTTTTACTACTAATGAGCTCTTTATTCTGCACGTAGCAACGTGAATGGTTCCAAATGAATGCGTCAATGTACTCTTTTTCTTTTTTTAACATTAAAATCACCTTCCACGATTTCTTTTTCTGCATCCATGTCGTCTGAATCGACTCCATTTTTGCAGCATGTAACCTCGTCTCTCCTTCAAAGTATCACGAGATTTTTTCTTGGCCTCATTACAGAAACCAATTTAAAATTATTCTCTTTCCTATGAAAACGACGAAATTGAAACTTCGAAAATCAATTTTAGGTGAATACGCAAAGAATTTCAATATAAGCATTAAGTTAATATAATGCCACGGCTGATCATATCATTCAAACTTCCTCTCTTTACATAACCGTCAGATAACTGATTTTGTTTTTGTTCCCTTTTTGTTCAGTGTGTATGTTGAGGGCGATAAATAATAAATAAGAAATAGAGGAAGCGTCTAGGAATTTAAATGCAAGAAATTTGATGCCAAACGAAACAACACGCTCAGTGCATTAGTTGTTCATCGTATTGTCTGCAGTTTCAACTTGAAGAATGCATTTTTAATTAAAGAAGAAATTAATATATTCAGACGAAAATGTATAGAAAGTGCACTAATTTCTGATTCTTCCACGGTAAATTCATGTCCAGGATTATATGGCATATCACCATACCTAACAAACCTATTGCTACTATAAAATAGGATATTTATTAAATTCACTGTAGCGTTAAAACAAAAAAAAACTGGTCAGCTAAGTTGTGCATCTGGACATATCAAATGCCCAAAAATTTTAAATGTAAATTTAAGCACTCTTGTGTCTCCAGAGTTCCCTAGATATAGGATTATAATAGACCTTTCTTGAATTTCGTTCCCTGCTCCGCATATTATTCCGTCGATAATAACCTTATTTGGCCTGAAGAAGGCATTTCCAAGGCCGAAACGTGTACCACAAGATATTTTGTCATTCATCAACAAAACTTAGCTTAGACTGGCACAGGACCATAGTTATAGGGTAGACAGTAAGGATCGAACTCTGTACTCATGCGCTGTTTTTCTAAGCGATTTTGCTATCTATCTCTTAACGTAAATTGATATTTCTGGAGATGCGCCAAATTTGGTAAGGGTCTATTCATGTAAAGAACAGAGACATTTTCTATTTCAGTATTCTAATATATAGAATTTGGTGTTCAGAATTTCATTTTCCTTTTGACGGCCACACAAATATCAATTATATATCAAATGTGGAAAAACAAAACAAGAAGTTTCATCCTAATTATGAGATGAATGGTAACGTTTCCTACGAATAAAGACACTTCCTTTATACGAGCGTTTTTAATATTTTGCTTCGAATATGAAATAGATCCAAAGATATTCTTCATGTTACCCAATCAGATTTAAACTAATTCTATTTTTATTTTATAACCAAAGCACGCTAACTTACACGGATTCATTTCTTACATTAACAAAGTGAAATGTTTTTAAACTACTGATTATTAGTGAAACTTTTTGCCTATATTTCTGAGATGAGGTATTGCAATTATTTACAGTGTTCGGGCTGTTGTCCTCATCTTTATTGCCATATTCACGACGTTTCGGCTGTTGTACGCTCCGGCCTTCTTCAGGTGTTTGGAATTTCGAACTGAACACTTTATTTCGTCCACAAGGATAGATTGTTCTAGTTCCACGTGCCTTGTCTCTTTGGATGTTTCAGTTATCTCCCTTTAATTCAACTCTCCAATTTTGTTTTGTTTTTTTTAGTTGTTTTTTTTTTAACTCACAACTCTTTGGGTCAAGTCACTGAATCAAAACAACGCTTTTATCCACTGAGCCATGTATCCTTGAGGATATCAGTGTTTGAATTTTTGGGATTTATAAACTTAATGTCTCAGAATACATTGTTTTACCACAGCTCATATTGCAATTTTGTTGTTATTATTGCTTTTCTCTAGAACTCCATATTATTGGTTCCCATACTGTATTCATTTCTATGCTTGGTCGGCTTAGGAAATTTTTGTGACCTAGTATATGTGCCGATTCCTTAAGTTTTCGTATTTTCCACTGATGTTCTCTGTCTGTTATTGCAACCTCATCCCAAAGGGGGTGGCGATTTCCCTTTTCCCTTCATATGAGGTCAGCTATGCCTGATCTTTCTATTTCCCCTCGTGTTATGGCTTTACGGTGATTGGATCCAGTGACTTGACCACTGGCTACTGCAGTGGGGAACAAAAACTTGGAGAGTTGAGTTAAAGGGTGATAACTGAAACATCCGGAAGATTGATCTAGTAATTCATTTTTTATTCTTATCGCTTGAGAGTTACATAAATTCTTCAATCGGAAAATTGATATTGGGAATAGATTTTTCATTATAGAAAAAATGGTAACTACAGGAACTCTTATAGAAGGTAGTTAAGGAAAGCAATAAGAATGGACTAAAAATGTAAGAAGACAGGATGTATGTCTGTCATACAGCTCAACATGTGTATTACTAATTAGACATACCAAAATTAAACAAATTCAAAAATTTAACTATCTAGGAAGTGTTTTAACGAGAGACGAAAAATGTGACACCGAAATCCGAAGGCGCATTAGGATAGCGAAAGATGTCTTCTGAAAGATAAGGCAAAGTGTTAAGAAACAAAAAATAATCATTAGAAACAAAGAAAACTGAACTGAACTGTCATATCAGTACTCCTATAAAACAGTGAATGATAGATACTCATCACAGATGGTGAAGAGACTCGAGGCATCAGAAATGCAGTTTTCCAGAAGGATGCTGAAAATAACATGGATTGAACACGTGAGTAACGACGAAGTTTTAGAAGATACAAATAAAAAGGACACCGATACCTTCTATCAGAAGAATGGTTAGCAGAAGAGAGATTAAACGATATAGCAAAAAGTCAAACGAAAGGCTACAAAGAAGAGGAACTGAAGAGTTCTGATCGTCTACGGCACATAGAAGATACCAACTTCCTTGAAATAAAACTGACATTTCAATCATCACAAAGTGTCTTCTACGAAATGTTGAGATAAAGAAGTGTGAGATTAAGCCCTGCAGGTGATCCCATTGACCGACGTTGCGAGCGAATCAGTTTTCTGCAATATAATATTAAATGTCAATCTTTTGTGGGA
This sequence comes from Acanthosepion esculentum, assembly GCA_964036315.1. NCBI lineage: Eukaryota > Metazoa > Mollusca > Cephalopoda > Sepiida > Sepiidae > Acanthosepion > Acanthosepion esculentum. The sequence goes on from OZ038476.1 coordinate 99,065,613, forward strand.
TGGCGTCATGGTCATCATGGAATTGATAAAACTAGTTTGGATTTCTGCTGAGACCGCCTATATCCATTTTTTAAAAATAGTTTCACCACAAGCAAGGCCTTTAGAACGCAGAGCGTTATAGGGATTGAAAGAGAATGAGAAGATTTTAGTGGGGAGGATTCAGGAAAGGACAAAAATGTAATAAGGTTCAAGAAGACAAATGACGACAATTGACGTTGTATTTAATTTTTTGAAGATTGTAGTTATCAGGGAAGCTAGAAATCGGAAGGGTGTTCCGCAGGAGAGAAGTGTGAGAAAAGATACTGTTGGAGCAGAAGTGGTGGTTGCATCTAGCTAGTTCAACAGTAAGACAGTGAGACCTAATTGTCAATCTATTAGCACGCTTAAATGCATGCCCTACCGGAATTTAGTATTGGCGGCTACAATTTTAACAACATAAGATACTCAGATGACACAGTACCGATAGCAGACACGCAAAAGAAATTACAAAATCTCCTACAGAAGGTAGCGATGGAGAGCATAAAGTACAAGAAAACAAAATGCATGGTCATCAGTAAAAGTATGAGCCCTAAATGCAATTTGCAGGTCGGGAACACTAGAATCAAGCAGACTCGGAAGTTTAAATATCTGGGAAGCGTTCTGACAGAAAACGGTAAATACGACAATGAGATCCGTAGACGTATTGCAATGGCTAAGAACGCATTCCAAAAGCTAGGCGAAGTATTGTGAGACAGGAGGATTTCTTTGGTAACGAAGAAAAGAATACTGAGCTGTTACGTGACATTTGTCCTTCTTTACGGCAGCGAATGTTGGAAGATTTCCACAAAGATGAAGAAGAGACTCGAGGCGACGGAGATCTGGTTCTACAGAAGGATGGTAAGAATATCATGGACCGATCGTGTGAGCAACGATGATGTCTTAGATAGGATGCAAACAAGAAGGAAGCTTATACTTAACATCAGGAAGAGGCAGCTAAAGTTCCTGGGACATTTTATGGGGAAGGAGGGCATGGACAATCTAATACTCACGGGTCGAATAGAGGGAGAGAGAGACAAAGGATAACAACGCATGACATACCTGGCGGCCTTAAGCAAATGGATGACAGAACGTGGTCTGATGGAGGTAGCAGAGAGAAGGAACTTGTTGAGAGCTGCAAGCGATAGAGGAAGATGGAGAGCCATGATCGCCTACGTCCTGAAAGGATACGGCACATAGAAAGAAGTAATAAACTTTGAAATATACATGAAACTACTTTTCCCTGCGTTCTGTCCCGCCGCAAGATACCTTAGGAAAATGTTTCGTCACTGCTATGTCACAATACCTCAGTGGTAAGATAGGCGCGTGAGCACTTCATCAAACTTTTGGATATAAATTTGAAAATCTATTGTTAAAAAAACAATATTACTCCCCCACCTACTAATACGAATAAACCGGTCTAACGTTTTTACACGGATATATATATATATATATATATATATATATATATTGTTTATTTTTGAATCAGACTTTTTACGCAGCAGCAATTAAATAAACTAGTTTTAACACACAATTTCGAATCATCACCACGAGAAGGCGAAATTTATAATGGTCAGATTATATTGGCACCTGAAGATTGCAACAACAGCATGAAATTTCCAGTGTTGCTATCGACGTTCGATATTATGTATATTCATTAATAGATAGATAGATAGATAGATAGATAGATAGATAGATAGATAGATAGATTACTTAAACGTTATATTTATTGGATACTCGTATTTGAGTAGAAGTAATAAAATCTTTCCGATTCATATATAAAAAATACATTTCTTTCTTTACAAATTGCTTTCTTTATATTCGGATACAAAACTGCACAGATATGTTTATTTCAAGAGTCAGAGAAAAATATGTATTTAAAGGCACTATTCAACTTTTCTGGGTCATCGGCGCACTCTGTAGACGAGAAGTCAAATTACTTCAGATCTAATGATGGTTTCCCCTATTAATATTCAGGCCATCGTTAAATTATCTGCCGAGGAACAAGCAGCAAAAAGCTTTTCCCTCTATTGCCAATCGTAAGGGCCGATTTGACTTTGATAATGGCTCTGCTTTAAAATCGAGTGAAATTTTAACATGACCTCTGATAGTATAAATTCTTTGAAATCATATTATCTCTCCGGCTATTTTCTTATTTGATTTTGAAAAACATGTTTTAATAACTTGTAATAATGAAAACGTTATCAAATTGTCAAATACGAGGGTCAGTCAAAGAGTAAAATTTGTTTTCTTGAATTAGAATATATTTAATAAATGCATACACATCATGCCAAAATGAATGCAAAAATATTAGGATTACAGATGTAACCGTAAGTTCTATGCTAACAGTTTCTTCTCTCGCACTTCTCGCTTGTGGAACTCCCTTCCGTCTCCTTGCTTTCCAGTCAACTTTAATCCGCAAAAATTTAAATGCAATCTCCTGTCTTTCTGATTACTCTTTCCTCTTCCCACTTATTATTAATGTTTCTATTCCTAATTCTTCCACACCCTGTAGCCCTTTGTGTCTTAGTGGCTTTCCTGCCTTGCATAGGATGATACCGATTAAAAAATATTCACCGAATACAAGGCCCAAGAGCAACTCAAGGTGGAGGCTACTAAATGACGTTTCTGTGTGACTGTAAGAAGAAGCAATATGTTCAGATTATGACGATAATGGTTGATGATACGATGAAGTGATCGGGAAAGCATCCCATCAGGAGTCTATTCTACAGAGTAATAATTCTTGGGAAAAACTGTCTGACTTGAAACTCCCTCCTTACCAATGTAATACGAAAAGAATCAGGATGATTCGGCTCTGTGTACGTGGCGTGATGAGTCCTAGCTGTAAATATCTGATTAGGTGTAACTAAGGAATGTAGCTCGCCAGATCATTTACCATAGAAATAGCGATAAGCTTGCGTCTGGATGGAAGTGGATGGAGAGTTGAAAATAATTCATTACTCACAAGGCCGCGTAAACGCTTTTAAACTCTTTCATGACTGGAAATCGAGGACAGGTCAGATTCAATAGAGATGTGGCAGCAATACTCTATTTTTGATGTCTGTGGTGAACGTGAATCCCAATAGACGTTCAAAGGAAAGCCACTAAGAGTACTACCGCTCATCATGACTGGAGAAAATTCAGGCTCTGCTCAGTGATAACAGAACGTTACAAACTGTTACAGATAGATCAGAGGAGAGATCAGTTACCAGGCTCTGATCAGTTAGGTTTATGGAAATGCACTCGTAATCTGTGGTATCATCATCTGCATCTAGACTTCAGCGTAGTCTCCTTTCCGCTTAATTATGTTATTCTACCTTTGAATGAGGTATAACCGCTTCGTTGAAATTTCTTGGTTGCTTTCTTAGCTATAGGCGAATTGTCTCTTTCGCTACATTATCATTAGGGGACTGTTGTCCTCTGAGTGCTAACAGTTGTGAAACCCGAAAACCTCTTGAGAAATAACTGTTCTCTGCTCTTTTATAGAATCTGTCAGCATTTGGAATACAGACTTTGCACTGACCTTTGAGTAAACAAGACACTGAGCTAAACGGCAGGCACTGCAATAGCTCAACTATGCGCTTTCACAAAGTTGTAGAATAGGGTGTTTTCTGTCAGATAGAATATGAGCATCAGTGGTTTTGACCTATATTTATAGCAGCAGCTGGGCTGCCACAGGAAGGCCTGCCACTAACGTCAATTATTTCTCTCTCCCTAGGATTACCATTAACTCTATAAACCCTTCTCATTACTATGTTCCATCAAATACAGCTTTTCAATTACTATTCACAAACCAACTGCAAATGTTTGCAGTACTTTCTTCTACCAAAATCAAAAATGGGTGGCAGCTATATTTTTGCGACGTGTGTCCAGTGGGACAACATTTTAAAAAGAAATTTTGATATGTAAATGTGCAAATACTCCCTGAGCTTCTAGATACATTTTGACTTATTTTGTAAGAATTTTAATACTTTTACAATTAAACTAAAACTTGCATTACTTTTTGACTGACACTCATTTTTTTCTTTCTAGTATTTTTTTTATTAATTCAGATGTTTCAACTATTTTGCCATACAATCCTATAAATTTATAGCATTCTTATTCGGTCATTAAATAAATTTATCTGCCTTTCTATGATCTCCACTTTTTAGTTAAATTGGGTTTTACATCATGGAAGAATAATTTGCATTTTGATTCGAGAAATACTCTGATGAATTTTTCGATATTATTGAAACGGCTGACCAAACAATTATGGTCTGGATAAGCTTTGAAAATGAATAAACAACGAATAGAATTAAAAGTAGAAAAGCTCAGTTTTATAGCCCAGAATCATGAAAAAGCGTGGGAGAAAGGGTCATTGGATTTAATGAATATTGCTATTAAACGCGGAAAACTACGTTGAAGGAGAAAGTTTCCTTCCCAGGATGACGCCAGACCAGTCACTGACGCTCCTGCCTGTAATAAAATTGTTGATGCCGTTACTAAAACGATACGTGTGGAATAATGAATAACATGGCGCTTGAATCTTTCGTTATTTAACATTACATTTAATTCAGTACCTAACTCTTGCTCAGTATGTGTGTGCGGCCGCCTATACCCCTCAACCCAACGCCGTCCTTATATTGCCATCTACAATTTATGAGAGACAGCCCAACTAGTCTCTGGGTTGGCTCTTTATACAATTACCTATGTCATGTATCTTGTTTCTAGGCTTTCAAAAGCAGATGCATTTATGAGGTCATGTTCTTCCGCATTCGGCGGGTGGGATTTAACCCCAGGTCAACTTTGTACATCGATTCCTTGGTCTAGTGTGAAAGTGAGCGCAATGCCTATTTCAGCTCAATACTATATGCCCATAGTGCCAAATTTACGCCAGAAATGAAAAGCGAGAAGTCTTCTCAATCACGTCCCGGTCCGAGGTATATTGCTACATCTGGTACCATGTCCAAAGATTCTTGACCCTAAGATTACTACAGAAAAACCTATAGCGTGATCGCAACTGGAACTGCGAGCACCTCCTCGGCATAGAATTACATCATTAAATACAGAGACTTATTTCGTTAGATCCCGTTTTGACTGAGTTTTTTTAAGATTACGCTATATCAAGTTATTATTTTCTCTTCCTTCGATTCTCGCAATGAATCCAGTTTTTATCGTTCATTATTCAAAAATAACTTTTACAGTGTTGCGCATGAAAAGCAAATGAAAATTCTGACCGTTATTCCTGTTGGAATGTTGATATCGAACCCTTTTCCTTAGTTGTTGAATGTTTCTTCAAGTTTGTAACTACATATTACAGTTAGTTGCTTTTGCTAGAAATAAGGAGCTAAGTAGGCTTAAAATACACTTCTGAGATTTCTCTAATACTGAGAAAAGAATATCGATGTAAACTTTCGCATCAAGCTAATAATAGACCAAAAATGTTTTTTTGTTTCATATTTCATTATATTTGAACTACGATTCTAACATGCAATGTTTTCTCATCAGCAAAGGTTTCCTCGTCTAGTGTGCTGTATGTTAAGCTTTTATAGTTAATTAGATTTTGGCTACATGTTAAACATTCTTTCTACTACGCTTATAAATGTTTTACCCCAATCACGACTTACCTTCTATCCTCTGTTCAACCAGCGTCTATCCGTAGATCCTTTAGAATTAAAACGGAATCTGCTCTTATAATTGAACAGAGAAGAAATAATAACAACTTAAAGGTGATCACTCAAAGTAGAGCCTAGATTTATGTGACAGAGTTGTCTCAAGGTAGAGGAGTATTAGACTAACATTTGTCTAAAAACGGTTGCAATTCCCAACAAAGAGAAAATAATTCCTATGGGACTTTTCCCTTCCTCATCATTTTCTATAAGTTTTCTCTGTTAGTATCAATGCGTTTTCAAGCTTATCTTAGCTGAAAAGTTAAAAAAACGATTTGTAGAAATTTTATTAGATTTCACTTTTACTTTGACGTTTACCAAGAAATTATTTTTCCGATTAGAATAATTTAAAACGTTGAAATTAGGATTGTAACTTTCCTTATAGTAAGAATAATTCGTAAGAATTAAATAAGCGCCCCTCTTCGACTCTTTGCAAGACTTGAGGGAAATGTTACTAATTTCATTATTTTATGATATATTACAATCATGAGTCCCATAACTCATTGGGGTCGTACTGCAGCCACAGTAGATGTGGTATGTCTTAACCTGACAGAGCCCAACCTTCTACAGGGTGGTTTAAATTGAGTGTTTTTCTAATCTTACACTAGCTATCAACCAAGGCTATAGGACCAAATCTGTCCTGCTATTTACCCATAGCTGGGGAGAATAAATGGATGCATACATTTCCCAAGGATATAAGAACGTAAGTGAATGCAATGAACACGACTGGAATTCGAAATCCGCTCTCTGATACCACAATAAGACATTTCCGTAAAATTCGAATCAAAAATAAAATTAATTATCAATTTGTACATATGAGTACATTTCCAATGCTTGACAAAGAAATATATTGTTAATCTAAAATGTCATCCATACAACGCTGAAAGTCTAAGAGCTCTAAGGAGTAATTATTTACAAGCTTCTGTTAAATTCATTAGAATTCAATCCTCTTTTTGCTATTTTATCAAGAGTTGGGCAACGTAGGCTTTACACTGTGAATTTTAAAGGAAAGATTTTAAAAGATCCAATTTTTTTAAGGTATTTACCGTTTAGAAATTCTTGAGAATAACTTCGTAATCTTGGTGACAGTGACATTATTAAATTTACAGAAATAGTAGCGACACTAGAGAAAACATATTCTGCCATCTGAATAGCAATAATTATTTAGATAACACTATAGTCTTCATAAACTTACACTATATCAGACTTTATGAGACAAGTCATAAAATTCTAATAAACAAACCGATGCTGCTAAAAGTTTCTGGATATCATATATATATATATATATATATATATATATATATATATATATATGTGTGTGTGTGTGTGTGTGTGTGTATGTGTGTGTGTGTGTGTGTGTGTGTGTGTGTGTGTGTGTGTGTAACATAAATAGGTTAGTTAATAAAACAAGAAAAACGAAAGGGTACCAATATGATCAGTACGAAAAACATTTGCTAAATATTAATTATTAACCATATGGCAGAAATGAATCACGGAAAGAAAAGTTTTAAGTCCGGAATTTTCGTCCACGCCTGCTTCCTTTTTCAACAGACCGAGAAATAGACAGAGAAATGTGGATTACTCACCGACAGATGTTTTTGCGGGCGGTGTGTTTTCTGGTGGAGATCATATTATTACAAAAATGCGATCTCTGCCTGATTACTCACTGTTTGAAACTTTTTATGAAAACAAATGTAAAATCTGATCAGTGTAAAGGCTTTAGGCCGGTCTATTCTTATTAGTGGGGGAGTAAGATTGTAAACATCGATGAAGAGAGTTATAGGTTGCGGAGTGGGGAAAACGTCTCGCTTGTAGTCAATGCAGTCGAAAATTGTTCGACAAAGTTGTCAATTTCAGAGAGACGGGCTGTAGTTAGGACAATATCTGACGAGACAAAGAGTGGGGAGGAACAAAAGAATATATAGCAATAAAATATAATTGAATGAAATAAAAGGAAAAGAAAAATGGAAGTAACAAATAAAAAGATAAAACTTTTGGATAAAAATTTGAAAATCTATTGTTAAAAAAACAATATTACTCCCCCACCTACTAATACGAATAAACCGGCCTAACGTTTTTACACGGATATATATATATATATATATATATATATATATATATATATATATATATATATATATATATGTGTGTGTGTATTGTTTATTTTTGAATCAGACTTTTTACGCAGCAGCAATTAAATAAACTAGTTTTAACACACAATTTCGAATCATCACCACGAGAAGGCGAAATTTATAATGGTCAGATTATATTGGCATCTGAAGATTGCAACATCAGCATGAAATTTCCAGTGTTGCTATCGACGTTCGATATTATGTATATTCATTAATAGATAGATAGATAGATAGATAGATAGGTAGATAGATAGATAGATAGATAGATAGATAGATAGATAGATAGATAGATTACTTAAACGTTATATTTATTGGATACTCGTATTTGAGTAGAAGTAATAAAATCTTTCCGATTAATATATAAAAAAATACATTTCTTTCTTTACAAATTGCTTTCTTTATATTCGGAAACAAAACTGCACAGATATGTTTATTTCAAGAGTCAGAGAAAAATATGTATTTAAAGGCACTATTCAACTTTTCTGGGTCATCGGCGCACTCTGTAGACGAGAAGTCAAATGACTTCAGATCTAATGATGGTTTCCCCTATTAATATTCAAGCTGGTAGAGAGAAATATATATATATATATATATATATATATATATATATATATATATATATATATATATATATATATATACTGTTTAATAAATAAACGGAGCGTCTACTCAAACACGAGTATCCACTAAAAGTATGATGTTCTGAATATCCAGTGATAGGCGTACACAAGCTATTCCCCAACATCAAGGTACTTAATCATTGCGTGAATAATAATTTTAAAAACGTTCAATATTTTCACCTTAATCATAGTTTCTTAAATCTGTTTCTACATTATGTTTATTTTGACGCAGTAAAAACGCCCAAAATATTAAGAGAAATGTAGTCCGTCAAATTACAAGGTATAGATTTAACAATTGAATGCTAAAGATTTTCAATGCGCCATTACTGACTATATAACTGCATATAAATAAATGCATAAATTTTATATCTTATGTTGGACGACAAATACGGATTACTAGAAAAAAAGCAAAAGAAAAATTGCAATAATTTCTGATAGAACCGGTGAGATTCTAATATGTTAATTAGCAGTATCAAGATTTCGTTATTGATTTGCAAGTTCAAACCCTTGATGGTATCCATGACAACGTTAAAAAAAACTACACTAATTCAGCGATGAAAGATCTTTACATTATGGTTTTCCAATTTTCTTTAGAGAGAGAGATTGTCACAATTTACAAAGAGGTACTGAAAAGTTCTTATACTGACCAACTTCCCAAAATCTGATCGAATGACAAAACATCAGAATTTATTTTGGGATCTCTTCATGCTTGTTGGATTGGAATGAAAAAAAAACTGGGTCTTTTTCACCGTAACCAAAAATTCTTCATTTTGTTTCTACATTATAATCATGCTGCAAAAACGTACACGACTCTCCCAAAAAGCATTTATGTTCAGTGCATGACTCGAATAGTCGTATTAAAGAAAAAAAAAAAAAAATTTAATTTAAAATTTAAAATTACCTAACTTTTAAAATACCTAATCAAAGGTATTTTCAGTGTTCAGGAATTATGAAACGATTGCTATAGAGTTATTATGTATACATATATATATATATATATATATATATATATATAATGAGTTTTCTAATGGCCTTATTAAATTTTTGCGTTTCAGTAATTATTTTCTATTCATTTATTATTTACATGTGTCGGTGTCGTTGTGTATATTATTTTTTATTGTATGTGTTCTTATTCATAATAACAATCCCATCTCTTTTGTTCGAAGAGGTAATATGGATTTCCTTCGTGTGTGCTAGTTTTCTTTGTGCATTTAAGTTCTATCATTCTTAGTTTCTCGAGTGGTAGTGATTATTCCTCGAATAAAGCCTTCGGTTAATTCTGTGTCGTTTTGTTTATGATTTTTAACTATTGTATCAAAAACATTCTAATGTAATTTATGTTGCCAGTATTAAGACTTTCAATTTTTCCATTCTTCGGTCTCTTATTCAAATCTTGGCTTGATAATTTTAACCTTCCTATTGAGAATAGTGCCATTAAGATTTCTTCTTGGGTCAAAGGCGGCATTGTGCTTTTATTACTTACCAGGTGAAACCTCAATCTTCTCCATGGTTAACACCAGCCTGTTCTACCGCTATAGTCCACAGGAACCACTATTTCCGACTATACCAGCGTGACAGTTCTGATCACAACAGACGCTTATTCGTGGCTGAACGTAATAAATGTAAATGAGTCCTCATTATTTGCTGAGAGAATGAGGTATCGTATATCATCTAAAAAAATTGACTTTCGCGATTACTGGTGACTCTATAAATGTGTATTAAATTAGAGTAATTTTTGAATTCCACCTTTCTTCAATCATTTTGAGCTGTTAACATCTTCAGCTGATAATTTCTCTTTAAACTCTATACTTGACTCATGCGGAGTATCTTTGTGCTACTTTGCACTTAGAACTGATTCTCTGTTGAGTGATAAGCATATAACCCTTTCTATGGTTTATGCTATCATCTCTAATCTAGATCCACACAAAGCATGTGTATCTGACATTATCCTTGTGATAGTCCTTAAGAAGTGAGCCCCCGAATTGTCACCTGTTCTCTGCGAACTGTATAATACATGCCTCGCTGCCTCTTGCTTTTCCTGCTTGCTGGAAATACTCAACTGTGGTTCCAGTTATTAAGAACTCAGGTGAAGCGCCCGACCCTTCCAATTATCGGCCTATTAACCTACTGCTACTGTTTGGTAAATTACTAGAGGCCCTCAGACAAGCAATATGGCTTTCGTTTCTCTAGGTCAGCTGCCGATGTATTAACGATTATTGAGGAAAGAGTTTATCAAGTTTTAAATAAGAATGGTGAAGCTCGGACTGATGCGTTGGACATCTTGAAAGCGCTGGATATGTTTTAGCATACCGATTTTCTTCACATCTTAAAAAGTTATGGAGTCCTGGACGAATTTTTGAACTGATTCAGTCTTTCTTATCTAATCGAGAAATGAAAGATGTCCTGAGTGACCACTCTTCTAGATAGTTTTGTACTAATGCAGGTGTACCCCAGGGCTCTATCCTTTGTTTTACTTTGTTTATAATTGTCATTAAAGACCTATGTATTGGTATCTATGCTGATGATACAACCATTTACTCCTGTCTCGATAGTAAGTATGATCAATTCGATAAGGTCAAACTCGTGGCTGATGTCTAAAATGACCTTAAGTTTGTTGTTAACTAGGGCAAAGAATGGCTTGTCAATTTGAACGCCTCCAAAACGAAACTGCCCTCTATTAGTCGTCTGAGAGACCCTTTTCTGCCTTCCATTCCATCAGCATGGATTATGCTAAACGCCAGGAGAGTAACTGCTTGTGGCTTCTCGAACTAAGGTTCTCGGCTGACATGAAGTGGAAAGACTATATTGAATCCATTGCTAGGTCAGCTGCTAAGAAAGTTGGTTCACTGTGTCGTGAACAGAATCTATCTTGCATATCTATAAGTCTACCATTCATCTAGGTTTAGAATATTGTTGCCATATATTGCCCATTGTTCCTGTTACATATTTAGAGATTCTTGATAAAATCCAAAGAACGATCAGCAATATTACAGATACTGACCTGGCGTCTCGGTTTCAGTCACTTTCCCACCACCGTAAAGTTGCTTCCCTGTGCATTTTTCTATAAATACTTTCATGGTAATTGTTCAGATGATATCTTCACTATGGTACCTAGACTTTTTGAATTTAAAAATCGTGCTAGACTGGCAACAAGGTCTCATCAATTTACAGTTGATGTAACTGTAAGTTCTATGCTAACAGTTTTTTTCTTGTATTTCTCGCTTGTGGAACTCTCTTTCGTCTCCATGTTTTCTAGCCAACTTTAATCCTCAAAAATTTAAATGCAAATCTCAATCGTTATTTACTGTCTTCCTTATTGTTCTCGCTCCTCAGTAATGTTTCTGTTTTCTAATTCTTCCACACCCAGTAACCCCTTGTGACTTAGTGGCTTTACTGCCTTGCTTGGGGTGAATTCGATTAAAAAACTTTTTTAAAAAATCGGACTCCTTTATGAATCCCGGTAGCGAATTATTTTACTTGCCAAATATAATTTTAAAATTTAAAATTAAAGAAAATGTAATCCCCATATAATATATAACTACGCCAACATTGTCATAACCAGATATAATTCAAATTGCAGTCAGTCCATATTCAGCATCTGAAGATTGCGTCGTACTAGCGGTAAAGAATATGTATATTTATTAATATATACTTAATAGTTCTGTTATATTTCATCGAGCACTGTTTTATTAACAACAGCACATTATGTGAGATATATTATAATTATATATATATATATATCTGTGTCTGTGTGTGTGCGTGTGTGTGCTTGTAAAAATCCGTGGATAAGTAATCCAAGTGAATCCTAATAATATAAAATATTAAAACTGATCCATAAAAGAGAGCTCAATATATTTATTATTGAGCATAGAAATGAATTACATAAAAATGAAACTCAATTTGACCCCATTTATATGGCCATTTCGCTCCTTGGTGGACAAATTCTTTGGAACTTGTCAATATTAAAACGTTTGATAAAAAATTCATCGTACAGTTTTTTTTAATTGAAAATTAAAAAATATAGGAAGAAAGAGGGAAAAAAGGAGGCAAAAAAGAGGAAAAAACTGTAAATAAAGGAAAAGGCTTTTGAAAGGAAGATAGGGAGAAAAAAAGAAAGAAACACAAAAGTAGTAGGGGGAACAGGAAGACAGATACATATACAAGTCTAGACAAAAGTTAAAAACGGTTAACGATTAACAATGGCCTATATTTAAAATGTTAACTCTTGTTCAAATAGGAAAAAAAATTACATAAAGAAATACAATCTTTCTTAAAAGTTAAGAAAGAGTTTTTAAGATTGTAGATTAAAGAACTTTTAGAATTGTTAAGAGGAAAAGGTTTGGAAGATTTTATATGAATGAAACAATATGTCTAAATAAAGAGCAAAATACACAGAGGAAGTTATTTTCGTGAGTGCGGGTCTTGGAATTTCTAATATAATTGGTTTTCTTAGTTTGCTATGGTAAAGATCGATCCTTTTTCGTATATTTTAATCCACCCTGTTTTGAACTATTCCTCACTACTAGCTTTTTTTCTGCTGTAAATGTTATATGATTTGAAATGATCCTGAGCTCAAGGCTTCCTATCTTATTAAGTTCTTTTGGAGATATCATTATTGATGTCAAGACACTAGAATCTAAACTCGCCTATATCGGATGTAATTCTCTCTTGACATTGTCTATTAGGCCACTGGGGGGTAGAATTCAAAACGTGCAAGAAGCGTTTTTTTTTTATCTCTTTATTACGCAACCACAACTTTCACGTCAGCTTTTTCTAATTTTCGTACACTTTTTTTATTTCACTGTATTTGTTCAGTGTAGAAACTCATTGTTAGCGTGAATATCCGCAGGACATTTATTCAAAAAAGAAAAACAGAAAATAAAAACTAGAAACCCACGCATCGACACCAGTTGTTAACAGATATGTTAATTAAAGAAGTTATTTAGTAATTGTATTCTCAAAGGGCCTACAATTGTAATATTTCACCTAAAATTCACTACATATATTTGCATACTATTCATGATATTGGGCTGAAATAGGAGAGCAGAGTTCAAATTCAAGTCGGACTCGTTCACATGCAAATGCCCCTGGGAAAAGTATGAATTCATTATATAAATAGTAGGACTTAGCAACAAAATTATTAACGCAGTATTCACTCGAAAAAAAAAAAAGAATTGTTTTTACAATCCAAAATATGCTTCTGCAAGGTGTTGATAAGCTGTAAAAAAAAGCAAATCAATCAATGTTGAAAGTATTTAAAGTTTCTAGAAAGAGTCAAAATCGTTGAAAAAATAACTGAACATGTTTAGTGTTTCATTTAATGGTCTTACTTTCTGTAAGTACCACCTTAAGTTCACGCACAGGCACACACACACACACATACATACATACATACATATATATATATATATATATATATATATATATATATATATATATATATATATGAATAAATATATTTAGGCAGCAAGTATTCATCCAAACAAGTTTCATTAAAAAGAAGCGACAAGGTCTGTTTGTTATATTTTTATTGTATTTTTCCATTTTCGGATAAGTTGCTGAGTATTGTGGTCGAAATTGTGGATAAACTATCTGAAGCTCCAACTGTGTCATTTTTGCTCAAGTACTTTCGACTTTCGCTGTCATTATCGTGAACCAATATGTTGTCTGGTCGGAGCAGTTAGAATTCCTTTGTCCGCATCCTTGTATTCTTTAGGAAGCGCCAACACTAATAAACAAAAAAAACAATATTAAACAATATTAAATACCTACATTGGGCACACATGCACCACACTCTCTTGTCAGTTGTCAAAACTTAGTGTAATCCGTGCACACATCAATCAGCACATCATGAAAATGCTAGTAGATAACATCAAATACTTTACAGTACCCAATGTAAAGAAAGACTCAAAAGTCTATTATTATATCAAAATAAATAGTCCGCATTAAATAAAATATCATTCACCACAGAAGATTGTATCTTGAAGTGCATATGATATAATTAATGCACACACATATATTAGAATTATATGAAAAGAAAAATTTTAAATTAATTAATAATATAAAATAAATAAACAACTAAATCTCATTCTTTTTGTTTGGTCTCGTTCAACAAATAATGACAGTGAAAGTTGAAAGTAATTGAACAAAAATAAGAAAATAAGAACTTCAGACAGTTTATCCACAACTATATATATATATATATATATATATATATATATATATATATATATATATATATATATATATATATATATAAATCGAATTCAACTCATGCAAGTCAGTAAAGTCACTAAGACACAAGGGGTTACTGGATGAGGAAGAATTAGAAAACAAGCATTATTGAGGAGTGAGAGCAATAGAAGAGTAATCAGGAAGACAGTAGATAATAATTGACATTGCATTTAAATCTTTGAAGATCAAACTTGACTGGAAAGTAAGAAACCAGATTAAAAACTTACAACAATAAAAAATTATATTGGGCACAGATGCACCACACACTCTCGCAAATTGACCTGTCATCTGTCGAAACTTTGTGCAATCCGTCCAACACATTATGAAAGACCATCAACATAAGACAAATACTACTAGATAACAACAAAAACTCTACAGCAGCCTATGCAGGGAAAGATTCAAAATTTTATTATTATACAAATTAAAAAGCCCACATTAAATAAAATATCATTCACGCGGGGAGAAGGTATCTTGTAGTGAATATGATATAATTAATGTGCGCGCTTATTTTATGAGTATTATAATAATAAAAATAAATTAAAAAACTTAAAGTTAGATTAATAAATACATGGTGCGGTCTCATTCGCAATAGCCGTTGCACTCGATGTCACGCTAAAACATTTGAACAAAATTAAAAGAACACACGAAAAATTAAATAACAAAACTTGTATAAAACAGGGATTGCTATCCAATTACACACTTATATATATAAATGGTGTTCATTAAGACGGATTGTTTCATTAAGACGGATTATATATAATGGTGTTTCATTAAGACGGATCAAAGTCAGTAGTAAAATAAATCAGTGTTTTTGGTGAAAACTTATTATTTCTCTATTGGATCATGTTATTTAAGTCGTGGCAATTATGTGTGAAAAATAATATCGCCCAAATGTCCGCCAAGTCTGAAAGAAAAAGAAAAAATTATTAGGCGCTTATACTTAATTCACATTAAAATCAGTTAAAGTTATTCGATATATAATGCGTCCTGGGTATGACAATAAACTACATCCGCGTCCTGGGTATGACGATAAACTACATCCGCGTCCTGGGTATGACGATAAACTACGTCCAACCAAAAGGCCGTTGATCCGATCAATCGGCTGGTCATGTCATGCCCCATCACATCTAACCCATCCCAAAACAACTACAACTTACAATTAACTTTCCCTCCCAAACCCTACACTAAATATACTAACACCTTACCCCTAAAATGTGATGGAAAACAATGATGTTGCCAGCTATACGTTTTTGAAACAATGATGTTTCCAGCTATACGTTTTTGAAACAATGATGTTGCCAACTATACGTTTTTGATATATCTAGTAAATACTGGATCTGGCATTAAATAACCCATAGTGGTTGATATGCCATAAAACCCCAAACAAACAAACAAACAATCGATATATATATATATAGGGAAAATGTTTTCTTGTGTCGCGTTTCGCCATTTAGGACATCATCGGATCAAATTTGTTATGATGAAGATGAAGTCCTAAAGGAGGAAACACGTTACAAAAGACTTTTTCCACTTTGTCATACATTTTTCCGTTAAGATATGTTTCGTGAGCAGAAATGATTTATCGAGAAAAAATCGTCGAAGGTGTATGTTTATAAACAGTAACTCGGACTTTGCTAGCCGGACGCTTCTCTGTCGCTGAATGGCTAACATCACGTCAGGCGAAATGACGGTTCCCATTAGGGTTACAGGTTCGATTTCTATCGGAGAACGCATATTTCTCGAACATTAAGACGGGAAATGTAATTAATACTGTTTAATTAAAAACAGGGCATTTACTTAAATAAATTATATCTATAAAAATAACGTATCAACAGAAAATATATTATATATAATATGTATATATATATTTTCTATTTATAATTAATATAATTAAGCTCTTTATAATTATTAAGTTCTTTATAATTAATATAATTAAGCTCTTGAAAATATATTTCAATTGAGCACTATTGAGAGATAGGCTGATTCTATAAACAACAGTCACGTACACTAATGCAAAGTTCTTCAGTAAAATGAATTGGAGCACTCTGACTGATTGGCGTTTGTTTACATTAGTAAAAGCAATACGCTAGAATTAGGTGTCCCTCTCTGCCAAGTGATGATGGCTTAGTGGTAGAAACTCTGACTGACATAAAATTGGTGTCAGTCAGAGTTTACTATGGTGCCGTAGTGAGAGAGACAAAATAAAAGAAACGCCGGTTACAGCTATACATTGAGAAAAGCTTAAGAGTTAAAAAATGTTTAACTTATGTTTAAATCTTAAATGTTTGCCGTCTGATCTATCTACATGCATAATCTAGCCAACCTCATTCAGATTTCTAGCGCTTTTGTTTTTCTTTTATCACTGTTGTTTTTAAATATCCAACATTGCAAAAAAAAAAGCAGTTTTACTAGGAAAGTAGATATATTGTATGACGATATACATAAATTTACCGTGGAAGACTCTGAAATTAGTGAACTTTCAGGGAATTTTCTCTTCAATAAATTGTTCGCGATCCTCTCCCTCTCAGTATAGACCAATTAGTCTCATCAATATCTTTTTGAGACTTTAATCAACAAGAAGATCGTCGTTCACCTAGATAGGAACAACCTCTTATGCGACGAGTAGTGTGGGGTTCGATCAGTCCGATACACTGCTGACGTTATAACTATTACACACAGACATAGCGAGGCCCTTGACGACACTCACCCCATGAGGACCATAGCATTAGATACCTTGAAGGCCTTTGACAAGGCACAAAAGTTTTAAGCACAAGCTTTCCAGATATGGAATCACTGGAAGAATTTTCACAATTACAAAATCCTTTTTTTTAACAGGTAGATCCTTGAAATGTAGTTATTAACGGCCAGTCCTACGAGGCCCTGGCGGTCAACACATACATCACCCAGGGGTCACTTCTCGGACCAACCCTTTTTCTGATTTACCTAAGAATATACTCCGATCATTTTTAAACATCTTTGCCGATGATTCGATGAAATACGAGTGCACATCTAAAACTCTTGACGATCAGAGATTGACAGCTGACCTTTCTTCCGATCTAACATTAACTTCCCAGTGGGGAAAATGGTTACATTCAATGCCTCTAAAACCAAACTGATTACATTCCATCACCGCTGATCAGACCCCGAACTACAGCCAGTCACGATGAATGGATGTCCCGTCGAGGAGGCTCTATGCCTTGAGAGATTACTGGGCCTCAAACTTACACCCGACCATAAGTGAAACACTTATATACGATCCATCGCTAAAGATCCAGGTAAAATGTACTGTACTTCTCTAAGTACCTGATTCATCATGCTATCCTCGACCGTTATAAGAGCCAGATCAGACCGAAAATAGAGTACTGTTGCCATATTTGGGCGGGAGCTGCCCAGATCTCACTTTACAATCTTGATAGAGTTCAAAAGCGTTTCTGAGTCCTTCTTAGATTATAATTATTGCCCACCCTCCAACATCTTTCTCACAGGCGGGACGTAGTGAGTCTCTAACTACTCTATCGTAACTTCCATGGAAAGTGATCGGACGAACTATATTCCTTGGTTCCGCCAGGTTTAACCTTTACGGCTAGGACTCGCCATGCAATTTACATAGTAACAACCGACCCATTCCCTCCGTATTCCATCGTCGAGAAGTAAATTCCATTCAAAAAGCTTCTTCCCGCGAACGACTGCTCTGTGAAACAGGTTCCCATGAGAATGTTTTCCCGATCACTACAATATTAACCTGTTTAGAGTTAACCGTTATCTTCACCTCCTATTCATATAAACTAATCCTTAACGTAACACACTACCTCGAGTGGCTCCCGGGCCTTGTACAGAGTAAACCTTACTGTGAAAAAATCGTAAGTAAAAATTATATCCAGATTTAATACGTTGAAAGATTAATGTATTGAATCTATTGTTCACTTTTGTGTTCATATATTCTTTTATTTAAATTACTTATTTTATTAAAAATAAGTACTAGCTCTTACGTATATGCATTTCTTAAAACAAATTCGGCCATGTGAAAAATGTAATAACTGTTGAGTTATAGGTGATTTTCACGATTACTAAGAATATTTTGAATTCTAACCTCTAACCCTATCCTTAAATGTATAAACAACCGGCACGCCCACTAATTCTCAATCCGGGTTTATAAAGTTTTTATTTAACTGCTTGATTTTTATTTTCTTAGGGATTCGCGGTTTGGGGGATTACGACTTTATGAGTTTCGACTTTCTGGAGTTCATATTTACAAGATTTTGTTTATTGTTTTCGGGATTTTAACCTTTAGAAATTCTAATCTTTCAGGATTTCAATATTCCGGATTATGACCTTCCTCGGGTTGTCTCTCTGGTTTATGATATACACCAATACATACATGCATACATACATACATATATATATATATATATATATATATATATATATATATAAGAGGTTGCCCATGTCATCTGCCACATGTTTTATGTCTTATTTACTGTTTCATCTGAGAAAAGCCTAATACGACACGTGTTGACTTCTTGTCCGCAGGAAGTGGTATTCAACCTCAAGGTTTTGTCAGTCTCTTGGGCGCGTGTAATTCCCCGAATCAAGGGATAAACTTTATGCGAACATCGAATCGACAGAAAGAAATGATGTCTAATCACTTCTTTCTTCCTTAAGCGCTTAACGTAGGAGAAAGACGTTTACTAGTTTTAAAACAAATTATTATTATTATTATTATTATTATTATTATTATTATTTCAGTATTCTATTCAGTAAGTAAACATAAAATGATAGTCATCATCATCATCATCATCCTCTTCTTCACTGTTTATGATGCTTCTGTATAAAGTACCCCATCGATTTAGCTATAAATATTTTATACATTTTTGGCGTGTAGCAACAGTGTTGATCGCAACAAACTAAAGAAGAGTGAGTAGAGTTCAGGACACCCTCCTGCGTACGTAATTGCCACCAAGAAGAGAAAGAGAGACGCTCCCCGACATTAGCGAATTTTCAATAAGAAAAAACCAAGTGCTTATAAATCATTATTCTCCTTTACAGTAACGACTTAACCGTTCTTAAATCATAAACATATATGCGTATTATATCTTCAGAAAAGATTATGATTAGAGTTATGAGAAAATACTACAATTATTGGTCCATTTTCTTTCGAGGTTGATATAGTAAGAGTGTTAGATAAGGTGATTGCACGGCCACTACCGTGATTGGCCGTTGTTCTCATGAGCAAAGGCCCACGCTTCATACTGATGTTAACCTTTTATTTAGGAAAGACACCGTGAAAACGAGAGACAAATAAGAAATATAGCTATCAAAAAGAAAATGGGCAAATAAAATACATTTTAATGAAATACACAAACAAGGAAAACAGCAACAATTTGGAACAAACTCAAGGAATTGATAAAGGGACATATGGTATCCTATAGGAGAATTTCAGACTTAGTAGGTAACATATATTTACCTTGTTGCCATGTAGACCAGCAGAAGCTAAAGCACATATAGTAGTTTCCTTACCGGTAAGGGTCACGTGGTAACAGGCTTGTCGCGGGAATGCAAGTTGTGTTTATGTAGAAAACACGTGTCTCCTGGTATTATTTTTCCCCGTGACAATTATTGCGGACTCCAGTGTGAGTTCAAGTAATAAATGAATAACACAAAACAATATATAAAATAAATGACAATGCATCTATTAACAAAAGTATTACAATTACAAGAAACGGAGAAAACATTTAAAGACTAGTTACATAAAGCGTTTAAATTAGAGAATGTGTATTTGTGTGTGTGAAATTTGTGTAGGACTACGTGATAGACACGTGTGGAAAAGAGTACAAAAAGTCACGGAAGAAAAGTATGACATTGAATATGAACGCACGTCAGTGGGGGACATTTTTCCCACATGCGAGTACAAAACTGTCCTTTTCAGGACAACGCTCTCCAGCGACTATAAGCTTACATAAAATTACAGCTACACACATGTACGTATATATGTGATAACTGCCTATTTTTTCATTTTTTATGGAACATTAAAAATTATTCTCATCCTTTTAATACTATTATTACTGCTATCATACAACTAAGCAGTAAGGTTTCTAAGCTTGCTAACAAATATACCGGGCCGTTCGGCGACCGTTACAATTATAAAGCGCATATTTCGAGTGTTGTGACTGCTAACTCTCAAGAAACAGTCGGTGACGTTAACGAAATTGAGATTTCTCACTCACCGGGTGTTTAAACCGGTGTAACAGCCAATCGTTCAGAATATAACCGGTGTTATTCTGAGCTACACTATTTTATATCCGCGGTATAAGTTAAGCAAGTCAGTTTATGACCCTGGGTAGGAATCAGGGTAGGACACTTCGACGTGGTATAATGGTTGGCAAGCTTTTTCGTTAGATCAGTTACGACTGAATAGTGAGTTCGATCCTCACTGGATGCTACGCACTTTTGCCACATCTAAGCTACGTTTCAAAAATCCTTTGTAATGGTTAGCAAGCTTGTTTCGCTAGATCAATTACAACTGAGTAGTGAGTTCGATCCTCACTGGGCGCTCCATATTTTCAGTCGTGTGCTACATCTACGCTACGCTTAGTAAATTACCTGGGTATAAAAATGAGCTTGGTTAGAATATACCCCACTATATACCCCACACGCTCATTTTCCCATTACATGTCTATTATTGTATCGATGATAATTAGGGATAATATAAGCCATGCGGTGTTACATTTCCTCGGAGATTTCTTGTGTACATTCTACAGCCTTCGATTTCATTCCAATTTCTGTGTTTGTACATTACTAGGGTTAAATGGTTCATGCCTATTCATTTTTGTCAGCCAATTCTTACACGCGTTCAAGAGACTGACAAAACCTTGAATGAGTTCATATCAGCTATCATTACAAGTTTGTAGACCGGGACTGATACTAACCAGTTCTGGATACTAAAAGTGGGTATAAACTGGATTTGTGGGTCTGCTAATCATCTACTAACATTTCCCACCCAAGGCCAGAATACCGATGATAAGTTGGGGCTATGCTGTTGACATAGGTATTCATAGGTGGAATGAGAATGATCTTGAACAAAAAGTCAACAAGTGTTTCAAGAAATAGGGCTCAAGATAAAACTTTCCAAAACAGAAACTATGACATGGAATTAGAATGAAAATAATTGTGGCACATACTCTGAATCCATTATAAAAATTCAGAATATGGAAGTATTAAACTCTAAATACTTAAAATAAATATGACAAATTTAGTATAAAGTATGAGCCAACTGAACATAATTTTGTCCAACACCACAAGTTGCTACAAAGCTAAAATATTGAACTAAGAACTCGAGTCATGATCTTAAATAGCTTCGTCAGATCTAAACTCTCATATCGACATCATCCAAGGCGTTCAACTCTGTCAGAAAAGTCTAAATTCAGCCATATACGGCCATTTTCTCAGATCAAATGGCGTCAAACGAATGAATCCTCTAGATGAGCTTATCTTATACACTGGCGCTATAAAATAGCAAAAACCACATCACCTAGAGACTCCCAACAGCTACTGTAACTGAAATGAATAGCACAGGTAACAAGCAATAAAATACAATAGATGTTAATATAATCAAGATGTTGACTTTCCACACAAACTTAAAGAGTAGTTTACGGAGGAAATACTAGGAAGGTTAATGAATCTGACAACCTTATTTTCCCGGAAAAACTGTTTTAAGAAAAGGATTTAAATTTCAACCGAAAGGAACGCCAGCTCTTCGATCAATAAAGAATGTTTCCTTATAAGGAAACGGTTAATCCCATCATTACCATTAACATATACAGGGTGCGATGGATAAATTGTTGTCTAAATGACGCAAAAATTAAAATAACATTGACATCTCATTTTAACAGATATTTTAACCAAAATTACACAAAAATATCTTGAAATACTAAAGAGTAAATTTATTCAATAAAATTACCAATGGATTCAACTACGGCCTCCAGACGACTTCGGAATCTCCTGCATCTCTTCTGGATGGCCTTCTTGATTAAGTTGGTGAATGCTGCCATAATCCTTGCCTTCAATTCATCTTTGGTGTTACAAGGGTTTTGCTGGTCTTTCATTCAACTGAGCCTCACACATAATAATCAAGGGGGTTGCAATCTGGGGAGTTAGGTGGCCAGATGTAAAAGGTGATGTATCATCAGAAATTGTCTGACAGCCATGACTGGGTTCTCCTGCTTGTGTGTTTTTGTGAAGAGTCCTATTGCCAGACATGGGGTCTTCCAGCGGCCACCCTCTTGACCCAGGACAGCACTATCTCCTCAAGGCACTTGATATAGGCCTCCGTGTTGAGTCTGAGGTACTGTGGGAAGATGAGTGGCGACATAACGTCACCATCACTAATGATCACTCCAAACACCATGATATTGACTGGATGTATCAAGATCTTTCCTAATCCTCTGCACTGCCCTCAGATTGACATGCAAAATGAAATATTCGCATTGGAGCTTCCGACCCGAATGCCAAGCAGTACAGCATGTCGTTTCCAAATTTCTGGCGGAGGGAATTGCGTCGTGGTACTCTTTTTCTCACAGACGGTGCCCAACTGACCCTACTATATTGTGCAGTCGACAAAATCAAAAACAAACCAAGCGCATAAGCAAAAATAAAAATATGAAATAGCGACAATTTACCCATCGCACCCTGCATCTATTGATTCCAGCTGAATAATACCTGAAGTCGAAATTAATATCAATAAGGAACCTTTGTTCTAAGATAAGTTTATTTGTGGTGAATTCATTATGTTCAGAGCTCATATCCTAAGAGATGCTAACATAGGCTTTGCAATCGATGTCACATCAGTGCATCAGAGGAGCCACGTGTATCAGGGGGTTGACTTGGAAAGTACTCCCATATTTACTAGGTGCAGAAACGCGCCTCGCTATGTAATTGGCTCTCCGCCAACATTTAAACAAGTCGTCAGTCTATGTTGAGGTTAAGGATGTCCGCACATAGGAGAACCGGGTAACAGGAAGTTATATTAGCGCCCCGCTCGAGGGGAGAAAAAATAACTTCCCTCAAATCTTTGCGAGAAGACCTACGTTCGATGCCCCCAAAGCCATACACACCGACGTTAATTGACCAAATCCAGAAGTGAAGAAACACACACACACACATCACACACACACTCACACACACACACGCACGGACATATATATATGTGTGTGTTTGTGTGTGTGAGCGTGTATGTGTGTGTGAGAGAGAGAGAGAGACATTGACAGTGCTGACCCAAAATAATTAATCAATTTCAAGTGTTTCTCACCGGGGAACAATGGATAGCAAATTCACTACTGTCGTTCGTGAGCCTCGATTTCACTTTCACTGGGTGCTCCATATATATGCGACCTTGTACAAAGCTACATTTCATCTCCAGGAGACCTTTGGTGTCAAGTACACCGCTCAAAATTGAGTTTTGATTTCCCGACAATGACCCAAGATTAGCAGATGGCTCAGTCGATGGACTTCTTCTATGTATTGTGTCTCTATCGCAGTCGTGGCTCTCCACAGCTTATTGTCTTTTGTAGTTCCGAGTAAGTTTTGTCTTTTTGGTATCACTCTTAGTCCCTGTACTGTCAATCATGTAAACAAGCTGATTATGCGGCTTATTTACTGCTTTCCTCTGTCATTCTTGCCTTCAGAAATGCATTTTGTTGAGTGTTAAATTCTACAAGTTCTACTTCCCCATTATGTGTGCAAGAAATTGCAATTGTCTCTTACTTATTTTAAGTATAAGTGTCCTTTTGTTTTCATTTTCCTTAAAAGTTCGTTGTTCCTCACATGTTCAGTTCATGGTATTCTCAGCATCCTTCTGTAGAACAACATTTGCCTTGCCTCAAGTCTCTTCTTCACCTTTGAGGAGAGTGTCCAGCATTCATTACTGTGTAGGAAGACTAATATTACATAATAGTTCAGAACTCTTTTTTTTTCTAACGAACTTTTCCTGTTACCTAATACTTTGCTTAGCTTTTGCAAGGCATCTTTAGCTCTCCCAATGGGGATTCGGATCTCGCCGTCACATTTTCACTCCTCTGTTAAAAACACTACGTAGATATTTGCATTTTTGTACTTGCTTGAATCTGGCGTCCTCACTTCGTAGTTTATATGTTGGGCTGTTCTTTTTACTGACAAGCATACATTCTGCCGTCTTACAATTTGTGTTTAATCTTTTTTTCTCATTTTCTTTTACTAAATTCTCTAAATATTTCTGTAGTTTCCTTTCTGTGTCTGCTATGAACAATGTATCATTTGCATTACTTATGTTATGTTATGTTAAGAGTGTAACTGCCAATAATGGATCCTGGTATGACTTCTAATTCTCACAGGATAGCCTCACTGTAAATGTTGAATACATCCGGTGAGAAAACACATCCTTTCTACTCTTGTGTATTTACTGAATTATTTTTCTATCCTTATGCAGGAGGTTTGCTTCCAGTATAAGTTCTGGATTATTCTAGTATCCTTCCCAAATATATCAAACTTACCTAGCAGTTCAAACAGTTATTTGCGTCGTATTTTATCAAATGCTTTTGCATAATCTATAAAACATAGATTATACATCCTTCTATGTTGCTCTTTCTGATATCGTTCTAAGTATAAATATCAAATGCCTTGTTCCAGTGTCTTTAACGAAACAACACTATTGTCATATTTCCTGTTTAAATCTATTACACACTCTATTCATCCGAATTCGGATGATAAGTCTCGTTTTGTGTATCATTAAGCTGATTGTCCGATGAAGGTCGCATTTATTTGGACCTGGCTTCTTAGGCATCGCTATGAAAATGGATCTACTTAGATCTTCTGGTATATCACCACTGTCGTATATTTCATTTATTATTTCTGAAATTTTGTCAATTCAGAAATCATCCAAGTCTGCAATTATCGCTATTACAATCCTATTTGGCCGAAGTGCTTTGTTTCCTTTCAACTTGGCCAGTGCTGATTTCACTTCATGTACACGATGCTTTCATCTTTACCAAAATATTATAAAAGTAACTAAAACAGGATTTTTTTTGTTCTGTGATCATTTCAAATGCAACCTTCGAAATTGTGCGCGAAAATCTTATCAAGCAAATGGAAACCATTAAGAATTTATTAGTAAATTGTTTAAAGTACCTTCTCTGAAGTGTGTTGCTTACTGCCGTTAAATATAGATCTGTTCGGGTTGAAATAAACAACTGGATAAGTGATAGAAAGAAAGAAAGAAAGAAAGAAAGAAAGAAAGAAAGAAAGAAAGAAAGAAAAAATAGAAAGAAAGAAGCAAACAAACAACGAGAAAAAGAAAGAAACAAAGAAATAAACAAAGAACACGCTAAACAGTACAAGAAATAGAAGACAGATTAAGACAGAGTAGGAGAAAGAGAAAGTAAGAGAAAGTGTAAGTGCATAAAAATTTAAACCAACCTGCTTTTAAACTTCCTTGATCTTTGTCATAATTGCCAGACACTTTTTTCCTGCGCACTTAACGCATCGCACCACCGGTTTTGCTGAATGTCGTTGTACTCTGAAAATCCCCATTAAAACAATTCTTAAATCAGAACAGATTCAGCGGAAAGAAATATTCAAACTCTCTCATCAAGTACACAAATTTAAATATCATGGAAGAATAATAATAATAATAATAATAATAATAATAATAATAATAATAATAATAATAATACTGGCTTTTCATTTATAGTCCTTTCCGGTGTCAGTGTAATACTTTAAAACAAAACAGTCACGTATTCTCAATCGTCTTGTATCTAGAACCAAAGCAAGAAATGACGAAAAAGAATATAAAATTGAATAAGGATAAACGTTAACAACATCTGGTACGTTAGATTTTTAAAAAAAAGACGTTGTCACCAGAACGTACTTGGCTGGCAAATCGAAATTCCGTTAGTGTTGTGTCGTTGAGGTAGATGTTACTTCGGGCATTTATCTTACAGATTGTCAATACAATCAGAGAAACGAAATGTTCCATGTGGCGTGTAGAACATTTGAGACATGAAGTCGGTTCCCAAATTTGAATATCTGTTTCCTAAATAAAGAAATCCGTATAAGGCATTTATTTTAAGCGTTATCAAGCTTCCAGGAAGAAATCATAAACATTGCGATTACATAACAGACCAATCGTTTTCTGGGTGTAAAATCCGTTTGTTTTCAGGATAATTTTGTTTATTCTCCTTATCTTAGCTTCATAAATGTCCACTCCTTTTTGTTAACAACATTGTACTGTTATGGATACTTGTGTGTGAATGTTAATTTTAGAGATGTCCTTGATGCTCTTACTGTGATATGTCATATTTTCAGTTATGTGCAGATAATTGTAATTTGACAATGTTCGATTCGTTCAGCCTTCTCAGACTTCTTCTTGAGAATGAGAAAAAGAACTGGAACGAGGTAAATAAAGTCAATGAGGTAAGTAAATCACACTGAGAGTGAGAAGTGGAGAATGTGAGAAAGACAAAAAAAGGAAATGAAACGCAAAATCATAAAGTGACTGAAATGGTTATAGGGACATCCATGAAAGACACGCCCATTAGGCATGGGATGCGAGTTCGACTGTACTTCTGATTTCGTTCTATTAATAAAGAGCTTATCGATCCAAAGTGATATGATAAAAACAGACAATGATAATAAAAAATAATAAAAATATTACCAAAAATAAAATTTACTGTACGATATTCCCTGCCGTTTTACTAAATACGACAGACACCTGGGGAAGGCCAGAGAGTAGAGCAGCTGAAAAGTTGTAATAAAGACAAAGTTGTAATAATTGCTCCGTAAGAATTGCTATATAACTGGAGTAAAGAGGGATAACCAAAATATAAGTGTACTTCGTGTATTCATTTGTGGAAGACGCATATAATGTCTAGGCAAATTTAGGTTAGTTGTTCAACCTTTTAGTTTATTTGTGGTTGCAATATGATAAACAGCTGTTGTTAGCATTAAGTGTTATCTTTTATTGAACGAGCGAGTATGTTGGTACTTGCCAGTGAAGCACATCATATCCAAAATGTAACAGTTAGTGTGAATAGCGAATAACATATTTGATCAGGTCCGAGTTTTGGGCGAGGTAATATCCATCTTGCTTCTAAACACCTGACTAAATTCCCAAAGTTTGTCTCACGACAGAATTTGTTACGTTTTCCCCACTGATGCTAGAGATCGATATACAAAAGCCAGAATTTCTCGCATAACATGACAAGCGTACTAAGTCTGATTCACAGTAAGCGGTCTGAACTTATGACCTGCCTAAATAAGTTTAGAAAATATCTATGGCTTTTTTGATGAGTTTAGTAATTGTACATTGTTGGCGGCCTGTTTCCGAACCCGGATTCCTCAATTGGTAGTTTGGAGCAACACAGTCTTCCTATCTTTATTCCTTCTTATATAGAATTGAATCACACTAATGTAAACATAAGGGTTAATGTGTTCACCAGAATAGTTAAATAAGCTTAATTTTCTGTGTGCTTGTGCTGTGCAAATATGTTTGTTGGTATTTAAATGTGATCATTTACGCATATATCAACTCTTTGTATGGACGAAACTCAGGAGATTGTCAGTTCATTAAATCGGTTGCATATAGACACCAAAAATGACAAGGTTTGACAAATATGGCGGATCTTTATCCGTTAATTTACCCCAAAATAAAAAAGAATTTACATTTACTAAAATTCACACCAAAAATTCCCAGAGCGAGGCCCTTCCATTGCACTCCGGTTGGGATGAACTTTGCGATCGCCCCTAATGTCGGCGACTCGGTGCGCTATTTCTAAGTGTGGAGCCACCGTTCGCGCTCACCCCGATAAACAAACCAAAAACAGATTTTTTTTTAAAAATTTTATATAGTAAATAATTCCTTGTAAGTACCTCGAATATCGTTCACACTTACGAAATGTAAATAACTCCCTGATTTTTGGTATTTTTTCATTCTGACTGTTGGAATTGTACAAACTAAACAGATTTAAAATTTATAATTTCAAAAGAGTGCCAAAAATTCAAGAGAATGACATTATTTCATGATTGAATTTTAATTACTTACCTGCATTTTTTAAAACCAAATAAGCTTACAAAATCAAACAAGGAATGAAAACTTGTTTCCCCTTACATGAAATGAGATTAATCATAGCAAATTGCTTTTATTTTTTTTATTTTTTTTTATTTCTTTTATTTATTTATTTTTGATAATGTATGTCATGTCTTCAAATTTACTATAAAAATGTATTTTGGTCATTTTATTTAAATGCATTACTGGTAATTTCACTACAAAAATGTAATGTTGGTAATTTTTTATAGAAATTATTTTTTTCCTAGATGTTTGTTTTTTACAGTTAGATTCACCCTGTACAAGGAGCGTGATTACTCTGGGTAGAGGTTTACGTTAAGGGTTAGTTTATACGGACTGGAGAGGAACATAACGGTTAACTCTAGACTTGAACAGTTTAAGATTGCAATGATCGAGGAAAAATCCACTTGGAAGTCTGTTCCACAGGGCAATAGTTCACAGGAAGAAGCTGTTCGAGTGATACTTACTTCTCGCTGGTGGAATAAGGAGGGAATGTGGGTGATTTGCTCCTATGTAAGTGGCATGGCGGGTCGTAGACGTGAAGGTTCGACCTGGCGGAACCAAGAAATGTAGTTCGTCCGAGAACTTTCCATGGAAGTACCGACAGAGCAGTGACAGGCCTGCTACATACCGCCTGTGTGGGAGAGAATGAAGGGTGGTGTTTTGATTTTTTTGGGGGGGAAGGGATTCATTATTTGCCCATAGCTGATCACCATAACAGGTGTTACCACCCGAGTCAAGATGGATCTTGGAACAAGAGCAATTAAGAGGTGGTTCCACACTCCTCAAAACCTCCAATTTTCCGATCAGAGGCTTAGCTCCCGGATGTAGTTTATCGTTATACCCAGGACTAAATAAATGTTTTAAAATACAAACAAAATATTCGTAGCTGCGAATAATAAATAGATGCTTCAGAGGTGGATTCGACTCTCATATCATTACAATTAGTTACACTAAGGATTATTATGTCTCTTGTTTCTAGGGCAGGAGTAAACCGATACGGCTGGATATTCGCTGTCAGAGTCAGCAGAGACATAAAGAGAGGGTGACGACTTTAACACAAACAAATATGAAACATGATCAGTAAATATGCACAGTACGTTACGCACGTTACGCGCATTTAGTAAATAAGTGATTTTAATTTCATCGAAACGTTGCAAATAATAATAGGCTGGGATGAATGTCTTTAAATGTCGTCTAAATAACTGCCAGGTAAGTATGAGTGGGTGAAAATACATTTAGTCAGTATCAGTGAATAATGGTACAGAGAGTCCATTTTATCGCTTTTTGTTGACATCCATTCCGGTATACAATCGTCAAACGATGGTTATCAACCCCAGGAGTCTGAAGGGCTTCATCTCTGATGAGATAGGAAACCTTACTGTCTAATTTCTAATGTCATCGGTCATCAGCCTTCGTTTCATTACAAACATACGAACACAAATTTGTTCAGGCGTATATGATATGCTTATGATTGTTATATATATATATATATATATATATATATATATATATATATATATATATATGTTTATAATTGTTTTATATATATATGTATATATATGTATGTATGCACATATATATGTATATATGTATACGCACACACATACGCGTTTCTCTCATTCTCTGTCTCTCTGTCTGTCTCTCTCTCTCTATATATATATATATATATGTGTGTGTGTGTGTGTGTGTGTGTGTGTGTGTGTGTGTGTGTGTGTGTGTGTAAATGGATAAAAAGTAAAAAAAGATACGCGTCTAATTTCGAGTATCCTGATGCATTCAGTTCTGTGTCTCTTCATCGTAGTGGCTCCATGAGAATGCAACAACGCTCAATGTCAAAGTGGAAAATATTTTGTGTGACATGTTTCGTCCTTTAGGACCTCATCAGACTAAAGAATTATTTTTGCTGGTATAATTATATATGCCAATGAAGGGGTGGGCAATATAAAAACACAAACGTTAGTACGTTAGTTTTCATTATTCATAGATAGGAAACGCTGAAAGTATTGGAACGTTGAAATGTTAAACATAAATTTATTTTTTCCACTTTGTCTTGCCTAATACATATATACATACATATATATATATATATATATATATATATATATATATATATATGTATATGTGTGTGTGTGTGTGTGTGTGTGTATTCATGTATGTGCTTGGGTGTAATGAAATAAATCAACTGATTCTCAGTCGTCAAGAAAGTGTCTAAATAGAAATAGGTGCCTGTGTCAAAGTTGGTATTAAAGGACTTCTTCAAGCTGGCATCACAAAGGAAGCTAGACAGCTTTCCGTTTAGATCTACCAGTTGTATAAATGAAAGTCTATTTTTATTCTCAGCGAATTTAGATTACATTTCATGTAACTACGTAATAGAAATACGACGTGCTGAACATCATAAAATTACTGTCGACATTGCCTATCACTAATGTTTCCTATTACTTCTTATTTAAAAAATATCGAATCATCTATTAACACATGAATATCCACCGATAAATCCGCTATTAATTTTAAAAAATTGAAATAAAAATAAAAATCCATTACATATTATATGTTTCTAAAAATATCCGCTATTTTAGGTTCCAATTTATCCATTTTAGGTTGCAAATTCCATTTTGGGGGACACTTTTTATAATGAATCTATCACCCTAAACATTAATCGGACGTTAAAAATAAATTTGGAGTACAATGACATACCTTAGTTTTAGCACAGAAGTGAGTGTACACAGAAGATTACTGGTAAAAATGTTATTCTCCACCATGACAACACAAGGCCGCATACAGCAAGAATAAAACAGGAAAAAACATTGGAACTCGATTAGTCTCTGTTCTACCCCAGCCGACATATTCATCCGATCATACGCGAACCGGTAATTAATTGTTTTCGACCATTGTAAAACACTTCGATGGGGGGGATTTCTCTAATCAAAACCAAATTGAAGACTTCGCCGAAAAGCCGGATAAGCTGAAGCAATTCATTGCAAATAATGATGACTATAAAATTGAATAAAATGTAATTGTACTTATTTTGAAGGATAAACGAAGATAAATAAAAGAGGAAATGATTTATAAATCAAGCCAATAATTATAGCTTTATTAAAATCAGGTGTCAGTTATGACCCATTAATGCCAACCATCCAATTTTGGCGACTTTTGGGTATTAATGGGTTAATGGTAATATAGAAGTGGAAATACTGAAATCCACATTTGAGATCAAGTTTGGAGCCATAAAGTAAAACAGGATTTCGATAGCTGATTTTCAAGACAGACTCTTTTTAAAATTGACGCAACGGAATCTTATTTTTAATATACAGCGCATTTAAGAACCGGTTAAAATATACAATATTTGTATATCTTTTAATCACTGCGTTTAAACATATCATTTCCACAAGAAAAATGAACATAAATAAGGTAAATTATTTTGTAAACTCGCTATTTTTATATATAATATATATATATATAATATATTATATATACATACACAAACACACAGACACACACACACATATATATATACATATATATATATATATATATATATATATATATATATATATATATATATATATATATATATATATATATATATATATATATATATATGTTGTAGTATTAATAATACATATTATTATAATACCGGATATTTTCTATATTGTTATTATAATAACAAGTATTTTTTAATCGCGGCTTCGATCTTGAAATGTTGCTCAGCTTGAGTTTCGTCAATTAAAATGGAGTTTTTGAACAAACGATGAATGACATGGCAAATCATTATTCCATCTCTATTATTCTGATTAAGTCTATTTCTTGATTATTAAGAAAATTAAGAGAACTGATTAAAATCTGTTCGTATCATACATTTTTCTTTCGCTTGTTTTCATTAGTTTTGATTAGCACCTCTTCAACACACACGGCTTTTCCAGTAATGTTATGTTTCATTTCACTTTGCGTCTGAGTATTCTTATCAATCGGCTACAGAGATTTTGATTTATGCAATATTTGGGGCTTAACAAGGAATGCCCACATCTTGAAACCCAATGGCGTTTTGGAGTCTTTCAGTTGCTAGTCCATCGCACAATCCGACCTTTCAAATTCATATGATTTACTATTGTCTTGCAAGCACTGTGATTAACAAGAGTGGATGCAAGCCGATTGGCTATGGTTTCTTCCGCATGTGTACAGAATTGCCACTAGACTATTTACACACTCTTGTCACACATTCTCATCGGGGACGACCATTTCATAGTAATTCTTATGTTCGGTAATCTAGAAAGCAACTCAGAGCAAGTAAATCATTTCTATTTCAAGTTTATTCTGCAGGCAAGAAAATGAAGGTGGGGATGAAAACAAATAAATATCAATATAAGACGAGATTAAATGAGTCACTCTTCTCATCGCCTAAAAGTAAAGCTGTAACGTGTCGAAAAACGTTGAACTACGAAACTTTCATTTACTTTCCTCAATCATCTTGAAATTCGCTTTGCATACAAAATTAATTTCATTTTACAAGCTGATAGCACATACGAGGTACTGCTAACAATATCGGATCATCTAACCGAACGAATACTTACCTTAAAACTTAGTTTTCACCCCCTTCTTTGCACACTGCCCCAATGATAGTACTGCTCACAAAAAGTAGTAACAAAAGTCCGTACTGCATTCAATTTGTGACTGCTTTTCAAATTTTGAGGTAGAAGTTTAAATTTTTAGTTTCTATAACAATATTGTTAAATCAAAAATCAAACGTTTATACGCTTAACGTTAATATCGTTTCGTCTTGTTATTCTTTTGAAATCCGGGTTTTTTGATGGGTGCAATCTTAACGACACAAGATACGCAGATAATTCAGTGTTGATGGCAAACAGCGAAATTAGACACGTTAGGAAGAGAAAGCGAGAAGAAAGGACGAACTATCATCTGTAAAAAGACAGAAAAAAGACCGGTTGTCATCCCAATAAACGAGCTAGGTAACTGGAGATGTCCAATGAAAGAGAAGTGCAAATATCTGGGAAGTGTTTTAACAGGAGACCGAGAATGTGACGCCAAAATAGGAAGGACGCATTAGCATATGACCAACTATCAACTATAAACACGCATGAGCGGAAGTCAGTGTGACAAGCCTAAAGATATGTTATGGCGAAAGTGGGGATAATTTTTTACTTACCCTCATATCTTTCACATGAACTGTACATGTCCAAAAACGTTTTTTTATTTTGTTTTGTTTTGTTTTTATACCGCGTTTCAACAGTTTTCCCTCTTGTTATTTTGTTACTAAGCAACAGTTTTTTTCATGATACGGAAATTCTTTCTAAAGGACTTTATCAACAACTTTCTTTCTGATGAGTTTTTTTATTGAGGTGATATTTCTCTTTTCTAAATCCTGAGCGCTTTCGGCTTTTATAAGCCAAGCGTCAAAGATTATATATTTGCTTTGTTAACAATGCATTTAGACTTTTAAATGTATTTCATACGCTATGTTACGCGTCAGTTTCAAGTATAATGTTATTTTGTGTTGTGTTTTTCTGCAGTTATTAGATATATTTAGTATGCTTGTTCTTAAATTGAATGAAATGTTGTTCATGCTACGTGTTTATTTCTATTTTTAAAGGATAAATATTTGTGTCACCAATGTATATTTGAAATTATTATTATTATTATTATTATTATTATTATTATTATTATTAGAGAAACATTTCATATGAAAAGAGATGAATGTTTTTATTTATGTCTGGTAAGGACATGTCGAGTGGTTAAAGTTCGGTCGGGGCTTCAAGACAGACGCCAAGTCATTTCTCACACTGACTAAACAAGCGACAGGGGGTGAAACGGATGGCTCAGTTCCATTAGTAAGACAAGCAAGTTGGCCGCCTGAATCGATGTGATGCAGATGCTACTCTTTTGTCCTCATGTCTGGTAGACGAGCCTTCTTTACGTGTTAACTTTGACTTCAAGAGAAGCAAACTAGTGACTAAAATGCCTGCAGCTGCAGGTGGAACGTGAGTGAATTCGCGGCTCAAAGAAGGCCTTGAGTCGTGAATACACATACGTTTCTTGCGAAAGAGGAATCGTCCAGGGAGTGTCAGCAACAGGTTTAGTAGTCAGCTGGATGTTGAATACGAGACCCAAAGTTCAATCACCTCATTGGTTAAACATTCGGCGGATATATACGTGAAGTTAATTCCGGTCACCGTATGCTGCTTATCTCCCAACGGTGTTTACCTTTCCTTGATTATACGAATTATTATTCTTTATCTCTTCGTCTGATTTATGGTTTGAGCTGATAACTGATAGGGAATAGATTATTTTACTATGTTTTTACTAATGTTCGGTGTGGTGCAGATCATTACACACAAAGGAAATCGACCCTGCCATAAACACCATTTGTAGATCGATCACTGGGTGTCTCAAGCCAACCAAAGTAGATGATCTCTACTTGCTTAGCGGAATTTCCCACCCCACCCCTTTTACAAAAGGGCAGTCCACTCTTATCTCGAAAAGTTGAAGCAGGAAATTGATCCTCGTCATCCACTCCATGGCTGTGAACTAATCACAAAGAGGCTCAAGTCAAGACAGATTTTAACACTCAGTATAAGCACTGAACAACAGGAGCTACTAGTCAGCGTTTGTCACTGTGATGCAGTCACCTTAACAACACTGAACACAGGCTTTCTCTCAGCCCTACAGAATCCACCCGAGAAAATACCTAGCCCTTCTGGTCCTGCCTAAATCGCCTCCGAACAGCTGTTAGTCGCTGTAGAGCAAATCTTCAAAAATGGGGATTTGCCATCGATGTTGATCCCAACTGACAATGTGGGCAACCTCAAACTATGGAGCATCATCTAGTTTGCCCCAATTACCCACATTTAATGACTTTGAAACCATAACACCCCAGGTAAGGGTCTGTGTGCAACACTGGATGGCTGTGGTGTAGGGACTCGATAAGAAGACGACTAATTTTCATCGAATATAACGCCCAAGAACCACTCAAGATAGAGGCTTAGTGAGTTATGTTGTTGCATGAGCGTAATAAGACGAAGTAAGAATATAAGTTTATGATATTAAAAAATGTTTACGTTAAGATACACCTCGAGCAGATATGATTGTTCGAGTAATATAATGTGAAATTTGGTGTTTAAAAGCAGTAATTTAACTTTGCTAAACAGACGCTTCCTCTGTAGCTAAATGACGTTTCTGTGTAGGATACAACGTTCAAGTAGTCTGAAGATCGCTTGAAAACTCGGGTTACGATTAGTGCCATTGTTTCAGCTTTTAACGCTGTTAAGCGCTTGTTGCTCGGTCTAGGCAATCTGCGTAGGTAAGTTTGCTTTTGGGCCTTTTTCCTGTTTTTTATCAGTATTGTTGTTTATTTTTGGGGTGGGGTCGAGACTTTATCTGGATAATAGTTTTAAGCTTGGCAAGTTGTCTGTTGTTTCTATAAACGGTTTGGTTTGTATTTAATATACAATATTATATATATATATCTATATATATATATATATATATATATATATATATATATATATATATATATGTATGTATGTATGTGTGTGTGTGTGTGTGTATATATATATATATATATATATATATATATATATATATATATATATTCCAACATCGTTTATTGATATTGACTGATAATATTTGTGCATTTAATTTTTATTACATTTTTCTAGTATAAGCAGCGATCGCACATCTCACTTGAAATAATTCAGAAACTCCTTATAATTCATTTTAAAGTAGGAAAATATTTATAATAGCTCAATCCTGGCATTTTTAGAAACGCAATAATTCTTATTCAAGTATAAATGTATCAAATGCAATATATGCCATATGTAGAACGGTTTATAAATGACCTTTTTTTTTAAATCAAACATACTACCTTTCACTACCGGGGAAGTCATTTTAAATTTGTGTAAATATTTAAACAATTTGTTCATAAACATAAAATATTTAATACTACCTTCGTCGTCCTCAGACAATGCCAAATTTTATGATCCTCGCCTAAACGAACAATCCCAAACTTTCGATGTTACTTGATGCTACATCATTCCACCTTGAAGCAAACTAGCAAATCTCTCGCTTTCAGAATCTAGCAATTCCCACTCTAATAAAGTGACTATCTTTTTTATATATACAGAAAAGTAACTAATTGTCAATGTGTAAACTAATTTACCTGCCCCACATGGTCGGATGAATATTATATAATCAAGCCACAGGGGCCCGTTTTCCCAAGCAATACTTCTCCTTCAGGAGGGCGCCAAGATCATTAACTGGCGCCGGTCGCCAATAATACAGGAAGTGTCGAGGGGACATGGGAAATTTTTCTCTCTCAACTTGAACTTTTTGTCACATCCCGTTCAAGTGGGCGTGTGGATAAATACGAAGAGAATCTGACACAAGGTCAATTTTAAAGTGACATTCACGCCTACGCGGATTAGAAAGAGAGGTTTCTCATCTCCCCTCGGAAGAAGCATGCCGCACTGAACTGGTGAAAATAAAACAATGGTGTTCATCTGAACATTTGACATGAAAATAACGATAGATTAGAGCCAGGCTTGCAACATTGCATCTATTAAAAAGCTCCTACGGAGTTGGGAATAAGTCTTCCCTCCACAAGAAAATGTAAGTGATTTTCAACCCTATCAAGGCTGGAAAGTGAAAACTGAGCAGCCCCTATCTAGATATGACAGTAATAATTCATTTTTGGTCTAATCTAACACTTGTAAAGGTAATTCATTCCAGGGTTCGGGTACTTCATTGTTTAGCTGCTTAAATATTTGTGTCGAGATAGTTGCGGTCTTCCAGTTAGGAATAGTTGGCTGGTGTTCGATCCCGGTTTAAAGGCCAGGAACTTAAATGCTGATTTTCAATGTAGACAAGCCCTCTTTACTTGAAGCAGAACAATCTTCCAGCCTTCAATCAACTGTTTTGGACATGTGCCACAATAATTTCATATGTAACAGATTTTATTATGTAAGTCAGTGTTGTCGCATTAAAATTAGCATTAACGAACTGATGAACTATTCAGGATATATGTATATAATAAATATACAATATGAATTTTAATATCTGCCTATATTTCTGTGATGAGATATTGTAAGTATTTTTAGCGAATTTTTACTATTTGTACTGAACCCTTTATTTCGTCCAGTGGGGGTAGATTGTTCTAGTTCTACGTGCCATGCCTTTCCTAGATATCTCAGTTTCAGTCATTTCCCTTTAGTAATTTAATTCTCCAAGTTTTTGTTCACCTCTGCTGTGGCCAGGTATTGAACTCACAACTCTTTGGGTTAAGTCACTGGATTACTTTAATCAATGCTTTTATCCAGTGGGCTAGTGGTCCTTTGAGACAATAAAAGGTTTGGTTCGAAATTCCAATGTATATCACCTGAAGAAGGTCGGAGTGTACAACGGTAGAAACGTCGTGAATATGACAGTAAAGATGAGGACAACAATCCGAACAATGCTAATAGTGTAAATGAATTTTAATTCGTACATTTTTTTGTAATAACTAAGCAACAATGTTTGTTCATCGAATTCTACAAGGTGCGGCAAAATGATCTGACACATTTCTAGGCTTAAAAACAAAACAGAGTAAAGGACGAAAAATGCATTTTTATTTTCGAAATGGAAGTATAATGCTATTTTTTTCATTTCGTGTTCAGTTGCCAACATGAATTGGATAGGCGAACATTGCGCTTTCATTGTTGAAATGTTTATCAACAACAACGAATCGGTAACTGCAACATAAATAGCGTTTCGTGTGCACTTCAGGCTTTGTAGTCATGACCCCGTACCTACTCGAAACACGATTTTGTTATGGGTTACCAACATCATCGCCCTCAATCTATTGAACAATTAAAAGATGCTATTCGTCAAGAAATTGTTTCCATTCTACATGAAATGACCCGTCGCGTTATGGACAACTTTCGTGAACGCTCTCGACAGTGTGTGTGGAAAGTAACGTCACCCACTTGACTGATTAAATTTTTAAAACGAAATCAAATAAAATGGCATTATATGTACATTTCGAAAACAAAAACACGTTTTTCATTCTTTACTCTGTTTCGCTTTTATTCACTCTACAAATGTGTCAGCTCATTTTGCACACACCCCTATATAAATATCGTATCCTATATAAATATATATAATAATTTAGTTATTTATATCTGTTATATTAAAATTGCTATGACTCGTAAAGACGCTCAAACCTCAGAAGAGAAAAATTATATTGCAAAATTATTGAGTGATGTGAACAAAAATTTGGATATTACGAAAAATTTGAACAGAGATCACATGATAAAAAAACGAAACTCAAAATATTGGCAAGAAGAGAACGAGAAATAAAACTGGCTTTAAGAATGTAATAGAGAGATTTGAGAAAAATTAAAGCAGTAATCATTAAGAAAGACGAATTGTCCAGTGAGAAGAAGCTGCTATCGTGAGTGTAAACAGGGCGAAAAGATGAAGGATATTAAGAACTACGGTGAAATAATGGATAGCGACTCGGATTGAGGAATCGGAGAGCCGAGTTCGAATTCCAGTCGAATCCATTACATTCACTTACGTGCTAATCCCTTTGGGAAATGTATGAATCCTCTTTCCCCCGCCCCACAGCTATGGGTAAATGACAGAACAGACTAGGCTCTATAGACTTGGATGGCAACCGGTCTACCGCAGAAAGAAATGGTAAACTACTGCGGGAAAAAAATCTGCCCCATCAGTCATGTATCGAAAGATACATGATCGCCTAAGCGTGTATCATGCATGGCACATAACTGACTGAGCATAAATCAAACAGGTTCAACAATTTAGATCTCCGGGAAGCGTATTAACAGAAGACGGAAAGTGCCACATGGAAATCTGAAGGCGCATTGGGATAGCGAAAGACTCCTCCTAAAAGCTGAGCAAGTTATTGAGAAAGAGAAAAGTATCATTGGAAACAAAGAAAAGAATACTGAACTATTATTTAATATATATGGCATGTATGTTCTTCTTAATCTGTGATGAGATTGTCCAGCA
The DNA here is from genome assembly GCA_964036315.1 of Acanthosepion esculentum. Classification (NCBI taxonomy): domain Eukaryota; kingdom Metazoa; phylum Mollusca; class Cephalopoda; order Sepiida; family Sepiidae; genus Acanthosepion; species Acanthosepion esculentum. The sequence goes on from OZ038476.1 coordinate 99,105,379, forward strand.
TTCACTGCTGGACAATCTCATCACAGATTAAGAAGAATCTTGAAACACAGAAATGTGGTTCTACAGAAAGATGTTGAGGATACCATGGTCCGACTATGTGAGCAACGATGAAGTTCTCGAGACAATGGCAACAAAAAGAACACTTCTCGCTGACATCAGGAAGAAGTCGATGAAATTTATGGAGCACATAATGAAGAAAGAAGTCTTGTAAAAGTTGATACTCACAGGACATATTGAAGGTAAGCGAGAGACAGAGGAAAGCAACACATGGCGAGCTGAATAAATGACTGGCCGAACAGGGTTTGGGAAAAATAGCAAAATGACAAAAGTTATTAAGAACTGCAAAGGATAGGAAATTGTGGAGAGCCATGATCGCCAACGCCATGAAGGGACACAGAACAAGTACGGCTTTCCAGTTATAATTTTGTTTTCTTTCTTTCTTTTACTCACTGAAATCGAACAGCGTATTTGATGTCTTCTCCGTCTTTCCATGCGATCAGAACGGAACAGTCCTTTATTTAAGAGATATTGGCAAGGGGTTTATGTCTTTTTTTCCTTTCTTTTACTCAGTGAAAGCAAGTAGCGTCTCTGTGTCTTTTCTGTCTTTCCACTTGATCAAAACTGAATAGTCTCTTAATTATAAGGTATTGGCAGGGCGTAGCGCGCGTGATAACTCATGAAGTGAGGGGCAAGCGGAATTATAATAAGATACAGAATATAAAATCAGCCAAACTTACACATTTAAGTAAACATCATAAAGAAAAATTAGTATGGCCATATTGAATAAACACAGCCTGATGAATTTCAAACGAAATGGGCCTTCCTTTGATAAACAAGGAAAAAATACACTTTCTAAGCAATCACTGACAGAAGAAATAAATGAGTAAAAAGAATTACAATGCCTCATATTTTACTATGCCAAGTCAATCGATATAGTAGACATGTCAGGATATACTTATATTCATGAGTTTCACCTTTCTGCTTTTATCAAAAATATTTACAATAAATTATTTGATGCTGTGTGTGATACATTGCTAAACAAATCGCAACGAATCTTCAAAATAAATCAATGCATTTAACAAGAACGATAATAACGAGTGCGAGATGGCCAAGCGGGGGTCCGAGACAAACATGCAACACTATTCTGTTTTCAATGCATGAGGTCAATACAATCGGACCAATAGGATAGGTATTTTAAATCCGAAATATTGGACTGATAACTCTTCTTATGATGGACTTACCAATAAAATATTTCCGTCTAACAAACAGCGAAGAAAGAAAGAAAGAAAGAAAGAATGATTGAAAGAAAGAAAGAAAGAAAGAAAGAAATAATGATTGAAAGAAAGAAAGAAAGAATGATTGAAAGAAAGAAAGAAAGAAAGAAAGAAAGAAAGAAAGAAAGAAAGAAAGAATGATTGAAAGAAAGAAAGAAATAATGATTGAAAGAAAGAAAGAAATAATGATTGAAAGAAAGAAAGAAAGAATGATTGAAAGAAAGAAAGAAAGAGAGAAAGAATGATTGAAAGAAAGAAAGAAATAATGATTGAAAGAAAGAAAGAAAGAAATAATGATTGAAAGAAAGAAAGAAAGAATGATTGAAAGCAATAAAGAAAGAAAGAAAGACAAAGAAAGAATGATTGAAAGAAAGAAAGATAAATGATTGAAAGAAAGAAAGAAAGAAAGAAAGACAAAGAAAGAATGATTGAAAGAAAGAAAGAATGATTGAAAGAAAGAATGGTTGAAAGAAAGAAAGAAAAAAGAAAGAAAGAATGACTGAAAGAAAGAAAGATAATCGCCGCTCCAAGGTAGAAATTAACTTAACGAAGCCATAATATAAAACAGAATTAATACTTTCCCTCGTAATCCGGTGGCTGAACTGAAGCCAAGGCGACTTACTATTATTTGTCTCGATCAGTTTTGGGCGACAGAGTTTCTAGGGAGATGATAATAGGAATGAAATAATCGGATATTAACTTTCTTGACGTTGTCAGCGGATCCGGAAATTACTTTATTATGGGAAAGCGTGAAAAAGATCAATGTCAGCGGCCTATTTTAACATGCCTTCATCGGCGATTTGAAAGCGGAAGTCAAGTATTTATAAATTTCACAAGTCCTAAGATGACAGAGCAAATATTTTTTTCGGTTTGAAATTTGAGACATTTTCATTTTGTTTCTTCTTTGTAGTAACGAGTCTAAACAGGCTGAAAAGGAAATGGAACGGACTTGGCTCTTCATTTTCTACTTTATCATAGAATTTGGCTTCACCCCTGAGAAGTACTTGTGTCCAACCCTTTTTTGTGCAATCTTCAGGATAAAATGTAGCCAAATTATGTATAACAAAACTAAATTATTCTAAAAATAAAATAATGGGGGTTAATTTAAGAAAAGAATTGGGTTATTTTAGGTATAAAGGAATTCAGTTAATTTTAAAATAAAATAATTAGGTTGTTTTAAAAATAAAATAATTGCTCTAATTTCGGTATAGAAACTTGGTTATTTTCAGGAAAGAAAGCGTTGATTATTTTAGGAATAAAAGAATTTATATATTTTCAGGAATAAAAGAATTGGTTTATGTTAAGAATAAATGAATTGGGTTATTTAAAAATAAAGGAATTGAATAATAGGTTTGTCTTAGGAATAAAATAATTGGATTATTTCAGGAAAAAACAAATTGTCCTATTTTAGGAGTAAAATAATTGGTTTATAGTTAAACATTACTTAAAAATTTATAATATTAAATTAATGTCTAAAAAAAGCTAGAAATGCTGAACTAAAACTCCACAAAAAATGTTAGATCAAAATCGAAAATGGCTGATTTACAACAGACGATGAAATATTTAAGTACAAATCAAATCAAGAAATTACAACGTGAAATGAACACCCTCTGCATCAAGAGCAAATTGAAATATACATTGGAAAACCAGACCTAATAGAAAATCTACAGGATATAAATCTATCCCCCACCAAACTGGAAGCCCTTAAAGCTTTCGTTTAAAATTTGCTAACGACATTCATAAAAGAGACTAAGTTGATAAAATAGTTAAAAAATCAGACATAACGACACAGGCTTAATCAAAAGTTTAATTCAAGGAATAATTACTGTCACTCTAGAAACGAAGAACGAAAGAAATTGACCAGAGAGACAATTACACGCACTAAGAAACCTAGCAAAATATAAGGAAATCCACATGATCTGCACAAAGTGAGTGGGATTGTTATTATGAATAGGAACCTTTCTTATCAGATCTTTTATTATCACAATGTGGGATACTTAATAATAAAAGCAATGGGAACCTTAACAAAAATGAAAAGAGACTAAATGAAATCACCGAGGCTTTATATCCAAAACTTATATTTAATACAGTGTAACCCGGATATAAGAGACCCTGATATAAGAGAAACCCGGATATAAGAGAGATTTTATCTAGTCCCAAATTAGAGCATGTGTTAATAAAACAAAATAGACCAAACTCGGATATAAGACAAACCCGGATATAAGAGACTTCTTCCCCGGTCCCGACAACTCTCTTATATCCGGGTTACACTGTACAAATTTTGACTTGTAGCCCAGCATCCCCTTTCATTCGTGTGCATGTATAGTCGCATCAACGTAAACATCACTTTAGTCTGGTGATGTCCCCAAAAAATGACATGCGTCACACGAAAACTTCGTCCTTTTGTCGTAATTTATCCCCTAAAATAATATAATATATATATCATTGACTCTATAAAAACACTCGAAGTGCTGAATGATTTACTAAGCTTAGCTTAGTTGTAGGAAAAGGCTATAAGTATGGTGCACCCAATGAGGATCGAACTTAATACTCAGTCGTAATTGATCTAGCTAGACAAGCTTGCTAACCATTACAGCGAGTCGAAGTGCCCAAATAATTTCTAAACATAGCTTAGATGTGAAACAAGGCCAAAATTGTGGAACAACCACTGAGGATCTAACACACTACTCAGTCGTAATTTATCTAGCCAATCAAGCTTGTTCACCATTACACCAAATCGAAGTACACAAAGAACTTTTGTATGCATCGAAATAAGTGGAAATCCAAAGACGCAAGTTTAGGAAAGTAGGGCAAATATCACTTTCAAAATATTCAAAATTGTATTATTTTAGCATTACCGTTTAAACCCTTAAATAATATAAGAGAATAATATATCATTGACTCTATATCAGATATAAGTGCCAGTCGTAAAACAATAATTAAAAGAATAATCTCTCTGGTAAGCGCTAATGATAGCTCAAAAGACAAAAGAAAAGTTTCATTTTAAATGTATTTAATAGAATATTAAATAACTTAATTTATAGAATTTTGTTCAATGTGTTATGTTTCAAATTCTTTAGGGTTTATGATTTCTCCATAAATCTTTTGCTTGGCTAAAGTGTTTCAAAGGTTTTTCTCTGTTAAATATTAAATTATGTTGAAATATCTTGCACGTGTGCGCATAGACTTAGAGACTAAGTTGTTGAGATAGGGACTTTCTAATAGCAAAAAAAAGTTTTAAAAGGAATGCTATCAAATATATTGCAAAGGTTTATGTCGCCAAGTACTCGCTTATGCGAAAAAATGTCCTTAGATAGATAGATAGATAGATAGATAGTGCTAATCGCAGCTTCAAATTATTAACGCCATATTGATTTTGCATCCAAGAAATGTGCATTATAATATTTTCTCGAAACTCGATCAAAAATAAAAACTACCGGCATTTTCTTTTCATGTATATCACCGACAGGTTATTGAATAAATCAAACTTGCCTCAATACCGTCGTAGATTTACAGCGAAAGACCCTTAGCTAGTAAAGTTATAGATGTGCAAAATTTGCAACCCGTCTAAAAGAAACAAGAGGAAAAAACACTTTTTTTTTGTTTTCAAAAAGCCAATGGTAAAGTCGTAAGCAAATTTTTATAAAATGATTCTTTTCTGCCAAATTCTCCTTCTCTATCTCTGTCCAGATCGTTATTCTTTTCAGTTTTCCCCAGGTAATCTCCAAAAAATATAAAAAAAGAACCTTTCATTAGGCTAACGAAAATATGATAATATACGCCGTCGATCAAATAGAGTTTTCTGTTTTAAATTCCTGGATTGTTACGGAGTACGCTGTGGAGTCATGTATAGATAGTTTAACAAATAATTTAATAGTATTTGCATTTTTCAGCATCGTTTTTATTTTAAAGCCAAGTTCAAGTCATTGGGGATTAGTAACAGAACTTGGATTAGTAGCCACAATTCTTGATAATAACAGGTGAAAGTGATTGTTAGATGTAACTTAATAATCATTTTCACATGTTTAACGTTTAAAGATAATTCCAAGCTAACAAATGGACGTTGCTATAATGTTTCTGCGCGCTGCATAAACGTTGCATTAATGTGTTTTGTAGATACCACAGAACGTTCCCACAACGTTAACTTGTAATGTGCTCACAACGTTAACTTATGACGTGCTTGCTACGGAAACTTGTAACGTGCTCACAACGTTGACTTATAACGTGCTTGCACTGGAAACTTGTAAGGAGCTTGCAACGTTAACATTTAACGAGCTCGCAACATTAACGTATAATGTGCTCATAGTGTTGCAAGGTAACGTTGCCGTTTAACGTTACATTGACAGAAAATGGATGATAAATTCCAGGAATATATTAGAAAGTGCAGTCATCTAAATTACTGATTCAGAATTTTTTTAAATACGAAAATAAATTTTGTACTTTCTGTATATACTGTTAAATGAAGAAAATGTATTCTGATATTATTATTTACCAGTGCGATTTTTCGGCTATAGTACTACGCAACGTTACAATAACTTTGTGACAAAGTTTAGATGGACAGAAATTTTGAAGGAAAATGCTGATGGTAACGTTACAATAACGTCACTACAGTGTTACATACCCCCAAACAACCAAGTAATCTTGTAAACGTTGGAACTCTTGGTGAGAAAACGCGCGTTGCCGAAAGTAAAACAATTGAAAGTTTGAAGATGACAGATCTGGAAAGTAGGCAGTAAAACTTGCCATTTCAGTTTAATGTTGTTTGCTTAATCATATTTTGAAAAATGCTGATTGTCGTTATCATGAATCAGAATTACTCGTCGACGTTTTGGCTTAGCTTCCTTTGATTTTTTCTTCTCTTGCCACTTCCAATTGTGTCACTCAAACGATCCCGTTTCACATTATAAAATACTTCCCTTTGATCCAAGTGAAATATAGAGAATGTTTTTAGATGATTTCGCTTAGGCTGAAATGTTGAAGGCTGTTTTAAAAGAAATTATGATATATTTCCTACGGACTACAAATAAAATTTTTGATCGCTAGCGACTATTTTTTAGAAAATTATATTATTTTATGTTCGAGAAGGACATCTGAGTAATGATGTTCCTCTTGGCAAATTCATATGGATCTTATTTTCCTACCGATTTTTAAAGGCTTGTAAACGACATTCGACTGTTGACGGATCCATGTCTAAGTTTACTGCAAAAGCATATCATATTCCTTCAAAAGTTCCTCAAATTCATCAGTTATCAATTTCTGTTCTGAGATCCCTCTGAGTGTTCTTTTTCCTTAAACAAAAAGACTCTTTCTTAAAACTTAAAATTGTTCCCGACATGTGTTTGCACCTACGACACCTTTATCATGAATTTACATTATTCATTGCCTTGATTCTTTTGCATTTTCCCCAGATTAAACATGGACTGTCAACAGTATTAAATGTGCATCTTATATTTAGCCTTTGATCTTATCTTATTTCGACAAAAAATTCTTAATGACTATGTGCAACTAAGTAATAATAAAGTGCAAAATAAGTTACAAAGATTTCTCTCGTTTACATTATTTACATTACTCATACTTTTATCCTCATTTTCATTGCCATATTCACAACGTTTCGGCTGTTGTACGTCTCGGCCTTCGTCAGGTGATTAGAATTTCGAACAAAACCCTTTAATTCGTCCGCTGGGATAGATTGTTCTAGTTCCAAGTGTCATGCCTCTTCCGGGTGTCTCAGTTATTTCCCTTTAACTCAACTCTCTCTCTCTCTCTCTCTCTCTCTCTCTCTCTCTCTCTCTCTCTCTCTCTCTCTCTCTCTCACCCCGGTGGACAAAATAAAGGGTTCGGTTCGAATCACCTGAAGAAGGCCGGAGCGTACAACGGCCTAAACGTTGTGAATATGACAATGAAAATGAGGATAACAGTCCGAGTAATATAAATAATGCAAGTAATCAAAACACTTAATCTCAGAGATGTAAATAGATACTGATTTCTCTCGTGTTGTACTAAAGTTGATGCTCCGAACTTTTGCATCTGTGTAATGATTTGAAATATGAATTCAAAGTTGATATTTATATTTGTTTTTTCCCAGATTACACATTTTAGGTTGAAATGTATTCAATTAGACTCAATTGATTCTGAAACTTTAATGAGAAAATATCAAACACAGAGGAAAAATGTCATTTGATTAAAAGAAATTCGAAGAAGTTAAACAAAACCTGATCTCGGAATCAACTTTAACTGTTCTTTGGATAATTTTATTTTCACCTTTTTTTCTAATTTAACAGTCATATTAACTGAAGATATAACAGCAGACAAATATTAACGAAGAAGACGTACTTGTGTTTTCTTTCATTGCTTTCTAATAAAAATCTTATTTGTTCGTTTTGTTTAATCTAAATTTCTTTTATTCTCGAAGTGAAGAAATTTTAGTTGAGCTCTGTTACAATTATGAGAACTACTATGAAAGTGCCAATCAAAAGCCTTCCTTTCACACAAGCGTGCACATTCGCATTTCCATTAAACAATATCTTTGATTGAACATCCAATATATAATTATCTTCGCACTAAAATATTTGAGATTTTAATTTTGAATCACTGCGGTTGAATCTGTAAAGATTATCAGCCGTGAAACGCGAGGCAAAAAATTCTTAGACATGAAAAAACGGCAAGAATAATACAGCTGTCAGAGTAGAGAGCATTTATCTCCGATGAGACGATGTAGAATCATTCATGAAAAGTACTTATAACTAGCCAGGTTTTCTAGATGTGTGACCATGAGTACAAAATGAGAATATGTGCGTAAAATAAGATCGACATGCAGCTGACAAAGATAAATGAATTAAATAACGAATATCTATAGCTTTTTGAATAACATTCGGCGAGTTTTTAATTATTTAATATTTCTAAAACACTTATATATAGTCATTCTTTAAAACCATAAGATTAAATTTTATAGAGGACAATATATACTCTTTCTTCACTTAACGATATATATACAGGGGTTGGAGAAAATAATTGAAACACTTGTTAAATTCAAAGAAAATTTATTTAATATGGAGTTGGTTCTCCTTTAGCATTACATACAGCTTTAATACATCTAGGAATGGAATCATACAGCTTCCTGACTTCATCCAGAGGAATTTTCAGCCATTCTTCCATTAACACCTGCTCCAGCTCTTTAAGACACGATGGTAGAGGATAGCAGCTCCTAACTTGTTGCACCAAAATGCACCACAAATGTTTAATAATATTGATATCTGGAGATTGGGGAGGCTACTCCGTGTGTTCTAGCTCATTTTCATGCTCTTCATACCAATTCTTAACCACTCGAGCGGTATGTATTGGAGCATTATCGTCTTGGAAGATGCAGTCACAATCAGGGAATAAAGTATGAACCATTGGATGAACATGATCTCCCAAAATGTTCAGGTAATCTTTGCTGTTGATTCTACCATGCAGGGCAACAATTGGAACGAGACATTTCCATGATATGACGGCCCAAACTATCACTGATCCACTTCCATGCTTCACTGTTGGAAGAAAGCAGTCAGGGTTGTAAGCTTCTTTGGGTTGCCTCCACACATAAACTCTCCCTGAAATTGGGAAAAAAGAAAAACTGGACTCATCTGAGACTTGCTTCCATTGGTTTGCAGACCAGGCATTGTGATCTCTGAACCACTTCAACCTCTTCTGAATGTTGCGAGAGAAGAGGTTTCCTTACGGTAGCTTTTCCATGATATCCAGCTTTATGGAGCTCACGACGAACAGTTTTAGTAGAAACTGGACTATTCAGATGATTATTCAACTCAGCAGTCATTTTGGCCGCAGTAGTCCGATGATTTTTTACCACATTCCGTTTCAATGCACGTCGGCTCCTGTCAGTAAGTTTGCAAGTCTGGTCCGAATTGCTACAGTTGCTAGAGGTTTCTCGAATTGCGTCATAGTTATTGATATGGTAGCTCTTGAAAAACCAAACAGTTCAGCAACCTTAGTGATCGAGGTTCCTGCCATTCGAGCTCCAATAATTTGCCCTTTTTTGAACTCGGAGAGGTCACGCATTTATCTTAAATTTTACTAAATTCTAAAAATAAATAAGGCAAATACGGTAAATTAGACAAATAAACGTATTTACAATAGCTATAACCTGCAATTACGGAGTTTTAGTTAAAGTTCTTAATATAATAGGTTTTTGAAATATAGGAGTGGAATTTGCACCTGTTCCAATTATTTTGTCCAACCCCTGTATTTTGTGATGTCAGCGAACACTCGTTGCCAATTTTGTGATGTCAACGAATACTTGTTGTCATTTTCGTAATGCTCGTTGTAGTAGAGACTTTGTAATCGCCGATACAACTTATAGTACGCCGTTGAACAATGCTGGTGTCAGACGCCTTCGAATAACACTCGCACTAATAGTACTTGCTCGATAATACTCGCTGAAATAGTAACCACAGATTAGAGAAATAGTATAGTGAATAGAGTAGAGAATAGCGGTCCGTAAAGTAATAGAGGATACAGTAGAGATGGCGATATGTATAGTAAAAGAGGATAGACTAGAAATGGTGATCGTTTGAACGTCACGTTACTTTCTACTTATATGTTTCCTCTATGGTCACGTGGTCTACTTAATTCAATAATGGGATCGCCTGTGTTTGCTCACTGGCGATCTATGTTCAAACTCAAGTGTCGGCAGCGACACTTTATTCCTATATAACAGTATAGAAAGCACAAAATTTATTTTAGCATTTTTTAAAATTGAGAATCAATAATATAGACTCTGACTGCACGTTGTAATACCTTTCTTTTTTGGAATTTATCAGCAATTTTGTGTTAATCAATCGCCAAAAATACTGGCATCGTTCTATAAAAGCTTTTTTCGGGTGTAATTAAATTTTAACCTGCTATATAAAAATAAAAAGCAATATTTTTTATAAATTTACTCTGAATGCGTTGCCTCCAACGTGAAGCTTTGGGAATTATTTAAATACATCCGAAATAATAAAATATCAAAAAATAGTAATTGCAAAATTATTGGCGCATTTACTTAATAATCAATAATGTATCCTTAAAAATCGATCTTCTTTTACTCTGCGCAGCGTCCCTTCAGAACAAAGTAAACATGGGTCTCCACAACTTACTATTTTTTGTGGCTATGCGAAGATATTTTTTTTGTTTTGTTTTTGTCATCCATTCACACAAATTCGATGCCTTCCCCTATCTCTCTTAACCTCATTTTGTCCCTTGACGTTTAAGTCCCTCAAGAACTCATTTTGCATATTTTATATATAAGCGATGTCAACTGTTTTTCCTGATTCTAATTATAAGTTTTCTTTCTGTTGCCAATTTGTAAGGCTGCCTACATTTCTTTAATCTTTTCTTGTAATTTTTCTTACACCCATCTTTATTTAATTCCTAGAGATGCTTTCGACTCATACTTGTCTACAACTGTCTCTATAAATCGGATTAAGTCTTTAAACTGGCCATGGTATGACATTAATCCAATTTTGTCTGCAAGGATACTCTCTCTGAATGCTTAGGACAACTATTCTACAGGAAAGTCCGACGATGTCCTAGAATTAATCCTCTTGCAGATTCCTTAAAGTTGTGACTCAAAAATATCAATCTATTGCTCTTTTGTTGTGATGCCATTTAACCAAACATTGAAATTAACACCACTATGATTCAATTTAAAGACAACGGTTTTTGGTAAATGCGTTTCAACACTTGTCAGCCAAATATGTGACACGCCGTTATGTTCAAATAATTTTATTTTTGAATGAAGAGAATTTTCTAAAAATTATATATTATTCTAAATACATTTCATAAATACATGAATTTTCATATTTTTCATATTTTGAAACGAGAAATTTGTAATCATTCCAATAATTTTGCCCTTAGAAAGATTTTCTTGTTTGCTTATGTGGGTTTTCTAAAATTCTTGTTCGATTCAATGCATTTGAAGTAATATAAATATTACAAATTTATATTAAAAAATAAATAAATATTATAAAAATATCGCCTTTTCCTTTTATTTACCAAGTTAAAATTTCATGACACCCACTAAACTACTTATTATTGAACCGTGCCTATGATTTTGGCGACCACTGTTTTCACGTTCACTAAAAGCAATGCATAAAAGGGGATGCAATTTTTCAAGCTAAAAACTGTCTTCAAATATGTATCGCGTCTTTCCGTTTTATTTGATACTAGCTTAACCCTTTCAGGCCTGATCACCGCTTTACCGGTGGTAGAGAAAAATGATGTAGTGCCCAGCCACCGGTTGAACAGTGGTAGAGAAAAATTACTTAATGCTCAGCTACTGGTTGAACGGTTGGTAAACACTTGTAACTATTTTTATATCTACCGTGTAAAATTACATATCGACTATTTGCGGATTTCGACTCAAGAGCTCAGGTAGAAGGGTTAAAATTGTTCAGGAACGCAGTGTTCAAAGGGTTAAAAGCCGCACTCCATGCGAACTTTTAACCTAGTTCATGCGTAGGGCTAATTGGACCTCCAGCCTAAAACTGAAGGGGCCCAGCTTAGAAACCAGCCATGCTAATTTTGAAGAAATAACTTTGAATTCTCCAATTCAAAAACACTTTAACTCTTGGCTATAAGTCCAATTCCGATGAAAAGATCGATTTGGGCCAAAAGTCCGCTTTGGGACGAAATTCCAATGCAGATCACAAATTCTGTGGAACTTCAATTGTGTCACAAACTCTGCGGAATTCTTCAAAACCTCACGTCACAAAACCTCTCACTTTAACTCTGATTCTTTGGTATTTTGAAGAAATAAAATTGATTTCCTCAATTCATAAAGTTTGGGAGATATTTTAAACTGAATATAAATTTAAAACTTTTGAAATCACTATTTTTTGTAAATTTGAATTTTTAACTGTCACCTCCTCTCATCCGGACACAAATCCTAATGCTGGATGTTCAATCACCAGATGAAGGGCAGATTTTCAATTCTGGGGTCACCCGAAAATGTAAGTGTGGCCCGAGTTAGAGGGGTTTCAGACACACAGCCGGACAGACATAATTTACCGTTTATTCATATAGAAGATTGATATTTTCAGGTTTTATAAGAACTTCCTAGAATTTTCTATAACTTTAAAGGCGAGACGGTTTTGAGTTGAACTAAAACAATGTGACTGGAGAATGGGAAATATATCCAGTACTAAAGTGTTCCATCAATAATTAATTAAAAAACAGAATCTTCTTTATAATCCTTCATACATGTCACAGGTTGTCAACTCAATAAATATCGTCTACCTTTTTCATAAATTTGCATGAGGAAAGAAATATTTAAAAAATTGAACGGACGTAATAGAAAGCCAAGTATTGTTAAAAATGAATCCAACAGCTCCGTGAACAGATGAACTGATATCACCGGACCGGCGGTGTTAGAGAAACGCTGAAGAGAAGCTGTGGGAGATTTTAATTAGCTTTACTTCAATGAACAAAGATAAATCAAGTGTTAAAATAATCACTGGGCGGCCAACACATTTCATGCCCGGAAAAACACAACGTGCCTCTTGTACAGTTTCCAAAGGAAGGTTAACGAATCTTTCGATGTCAAAACAAATTCTCTGCAACGGCTACAAAATCCAACTTTCAAATTTTTTATAAAATTTGAAAACGTGACATTTTGACAAAGTATTTTAATTCTATGATCACTGGTAGGATTATTTGTTTGCGATTAACAAATTTCATTCATCAGTAAATTAGTACGGAAAATTCTCTGATTTTTGATAACTTTTAAAAACTTGTAGTGACGTTTATTTGCTTTAATTATAGCGAGGGCGCACACATTTTGTTAATATGTACATAATATGATACACAAAATATACAAATGCAAAACATTTTCACACAGAAAAGTTTTAAAACTATATCAAATTATTTATCACTGTTTTGGCACGTTAGGGTTTGTGATGTAAATGTTTTATTTTGTATTTAGAAATAGCGTTTTTGGGTTTGTTTTTTTTTACTTTTTTCCACAACAAACAATATGGTATGAAATCATAAATTTTTTTTTCGCAAAGAAATGTGAAACAAACATAAGGTTTATAATTTTGTTTTCTTTTGAATAATTCAAATATTTAGATTCCTTCCGTCTTTCTTTCTGTTTACTTTCTGTCTTTTCTCGTTGTAATTCTTCACTCTTATTTTTATAATCTCTTTCTTTCTTTTTTCTTTCTTTACTCGTTTATCTTAATTACTTTACTTGTTATAGCATCTTTCTTTCTTTCTTTGCTTGATTCTTTCTTTCTTTCTTTGCTTGATTCTTTCTTTCTTTCTTTCTTTACTCGTTAATTTTTCTTTCTTTTTTCTTTTCTTGTTATAGTTTCTTAGTTTGCTTTCTTTCTTTCATCCTTTCTTTAATTGCTATTCTTTTTTTTTTTTTCGTCATTTATTCATTCTATTTTCTTTCTTTCTTTTAATATTATTTCTCTTTTCTCTATCTTGTCATTTTTTTCTTTACTTTTCATTCATATTATTAATTTCTCCTTTTTGGCATGAAATAAATAACAGTGCGTAACAAAATGTTGCCTTTTTGATTTTAGCCAATAAGAGTTTATTTCCTAATTTCTTCTGTCTAGGAAGTAAAGAAAATGACCATTATTCCCTTCAATCTTTGCTTTTGTTACCTGGACATCGATGTTTTGAAACTAACCTATTTTCCATTATATTTCAGATAGTGTTATATCTCAGGTAGTTGGGATGAACAAAAGCGAATGAAAAGAAAAAACAAATGTAGTTTAACGTATAATAAAACAACTTTTATTCATTTACTGTCTGAAAACAGCAAGGATTTGTTTGGATTGTAACCATGAATTCCACATGGCTTGTCACTTTGCTTAATTCGGGAGTGTCGCATTTGTCTTCCAGATAAGGGAAGTAACCCAATTGTATTTTCAGTTATCGTCCTTTATAGAAAGAAATTATCGTCACCTAACAGATAGTTTCAACGCTGAGTAGCTGAAGGAGAATTTTTTAGAAATTTCGAGAAGTTTCTAAAGGTTTCAAGAATTTCTAGAACATCCTGGCATCATAGATGGCAGTATAAAAACAGGGAAAGTAAGTTCAACAGCTCAGTTTACTTCTAGCTGTCTACGTGCAGAAAAGTCGTCGTTAATAGATGCATTCGTCTTAGATGGCAGCAAGAGTTTATAAGAATCCGCAGAGGGATTTTGCTATTTCTGTGGTGAATTCATCAAAACAAGAGGGTAAAAGTACTCTGTGGTAACAGCTGCTAAAATGGGTGAGACTACAAGGCATATTTTGGAATGTCTGTTGGGGATCAAGACAAATCCCGAGCACTTCATTTACCTGCGATCTCTGCAAAAGAACTATAGAAGGTAAGACAGAAAGTTTACTTGTTTGGGTGGGTGGAATTTTTAAGTGTTAATGGTTTGAATTTTTTTTTCATTTAAGAATTTTTACTTTTATTTATTTCTTTTACCAGTGCTATTGAAAAATATTTATTAAATAGGTTTCAACAATCGCTCATTCGTGCCCACAGTGTCATAAATGTTTTCTATGTTGGATCACTGGCAAGAACCATTAAAATACGGAATATTATAGATTCCGTATTCTTGTGGCATTAACTGGGGTCCAAAGTCAAAATTTTACATATCCAGCGCACGATTTTCGGGTGAAATATATCTATATTTTTATGCTCTTTTTTTTTCTTTTTTGGTCTTTTGCAATATGGTACAGAGGAGAAAACAGGGTTATAAAATTAGCAATCCCAATAATTTGGAGGGAACCAACTGACCACTTGCTTCTTCTGTATAGCGGACCCTTCCAACCGTCAAGCTGGCAAGAATGCAATATATCCAGATCCTCTGTCAGCCATCGCCCGAGTGCCACATTGCCCTGGGGACCCCCGTACCGGCTCCTCCAAAGAGAGAACAGCCGTCTTCAGAAGAGGAAGAAGTCATTGATCCAGATTCTAGAGGTGCATTCAAGGAGAGAAATTCATCGAACCCCAAAGAAAAAGCCGTCAACGACGTGATCAAAGATCTTGTTCTCACAAAGCCCAATGCGGAGCTTTTGGCGCCGAGACACAAGCGATGAAATTTGTTGGATGGAAGTGTGCAAGTCGCAAGTCAGAGAAAACTTGACTGTATTTTACAAGCTTTTTCACTCGTCAAGATGGGCTTTGCTTTTTTCCATAATGAGACCTGTCCGTTCGAGGTAAGTGGATTCAACTGAAACTCCAGCAAGTGTCGACTCTTCATCGACAGCTCATCCAGAATCCACAAAGCCGCAATGCTTAATAATCGGGAACATATATCCATCTCTTCCCCTGGCTCACTAGGTTCAGCTCAAACAGGAATGCAAAAGTGTCAAGATCTTGCTAGATGCCTTAAAATATGAAGAGTAATCCGAAACTTCAAAATGGTGGCCTTCCGGATAGGTTTCCAAGGTGGCTTTACCAAATTTTCGGGTTATCTTTGTCTTTTGCACATCAAGGACAAAGCGGCACACTACCACAGACGAGACTGGCTACAGCGGACTGAGTTCAGTGTGAGAGGGAACAATGTCAAATGGGAGCCACTGTTGGACACCCGGAAGCTATTCTTTCCTCCACTACACTTTAAATTGGGCCTTATAAAACAATTTGTCCCAGCTCTAGATTCTGATTCTTGCTACATTCGTTTTCAACTATTATTTGGTGGATGTTCATGTTACAAAAACAGTTGCATAAACATGCACAAAACAAATTCCTTGAAAACAAATGTAGCCACATTCGTAAACCCCCGGGAATAAATAAAATAAAATAAATAAAAATATGAACTTTGGAAAATTTAGAGATTACATAAAACAAATAATTCGAAAAATTAAGAGTTAACAATAGATAGTAAAAACTTGTCGATATTATTCAACCAAACATTTTTGATATATATATATATATATATATATATATATATATATATATATATATATAGATAGATAGATAGATAGATAACCACCTTATAGACCACCAAATTATATTATTTCTTCCCAAGTCAAATAACAATGATAGTGAACATATAGTCAAAAATAACATAAATATTTTCTACAAAAAACAAAAACAAATGCACATCAACTACAAACAAAATGAATCTTCACTTAGAAATATCATAAAGAAATACACTACCTCAATTACCCCGTGCAAAAAACAAATTATCATCTACAAAAAAATTAAAATAGCTAACCTTATCCTAAAAAATAACAACACACCAGCAAAATCAAAATGACAACGAACGAACAGTATCTATGAGTTCAAACGCTCCTTAAGGAACTGTGTTCCTGATCAAACCGAATTCATAAATAATTATATCGGTCACACTATTACATGCCTATCCAGACGCCTTATGTTACACCTATCCGACCACAGCTCCATCAGAGCCCATTTAAACACACACACACAAACTTACCAAACTCCATCAGAAACATATTAGTATAAAATACAAACATAATAATCTCATCCACATGTAAAAAATGATTAAAAATAATGGACGCCTTAATAATAAAAAAGACAACACTCAATAATATTAACACATTACGTGTCCAGAAAAGAAAATACTTGTTCGAACACAAAAATGAAATAAAAAGCTTAATCGCAGTACCTTGTCTGTGGACTTTAATAAAACATGTATAAATGAAGGATTGCTGCCTAAATACACAATCATGTACACACACACACACACACACACACACACACACATATATACATATATATATATATATATATATATATATATATATATATATATAAGTTGGTATTGTTCTAAAAATGGTTTTATATTTATATAAGTTGCTATTAGTCTGAATATTGCCATGAGTCATAAAACTGACAGGCACCACCTTGTGTTAATTTTTATATCCGCACTCTCTTTATATATATATATATATGTGTGTGTGTGTGTGTGTGTGTGTGTGTGTGTGTGTGTGTGTGTGTGTGTGTGTGTGTGTGTGTGTAAATAACACTGAAATCTCATTTTAACAGATATATTTACCAAAATTACACAAAAATATCTTGAAATACTAAATGGTAAATCCCTTCAATAAGATCGCCATTCACTTCAATTACGGCTTCCTGACGACTTCGGAATCTCCTGCATCTCTTCTGGACGATCGCCTTGTTTAATTGATGAATGCTGCCATAATCCTTGCCTTCAGAACATCTTTGGTGTTACAAAGAGGTTTGTTGGTCTCTCGCTCAACTGCACCCCACACATAATAATCAAGGGAGTTGCAGTCTGGCCAGATGTAAGGGGTGATGTATTCGCAGAAATTGTCTGACAGCCATGACTGGGTTCTCCTGCTTGTGTGACATGGTACAGAGTCCTGTTACCTCATATCGTGTCTTCCAGCAGCCACCCTCTTGACCCAGAGCAGCACTACACCCTAAAGGCCCTGTGGGAAGATAAATTGAAGGATAACGTTGCCATCACTAGTAATCACTCCAAACACCATGATGTTGACTGGATATTTGTTTTTCATCACTCCCGGTACATCTTTTGGTGTCACAGCATCCTCTGCACTCTCCTCAGATTGACACTCAGACACACTAAAATATTCGTATTGGAACTTCCGGCGCGAATGCCAAGCAGTACAGCATGCCGCTTCCAAATTTCTGGCGGAGTGAATTGCGCCATGTTGCTCTTTTTCGCACAGACGGTTCCCAACTGAGCCTACTATACTGTGCAGTCGACAAAATCAAAAACAAACAACGCGCATGCGCGAAATAAAAAATATAAAATGTTAACAATTTACCCTCGCACCCTGTATATACTTAATTTTGTTTATTTGACATTGAATTTTCTCATTACTTGATTTTCCAGCTTACCTGATATTTATGTTTTGAAAAGCTAAGATTTTTACTCTTGTATATAAATACTTGTTACAAAATAAAATTCTTGCACTTGGCTTGATAAAGTTGTTTAGAAGACGGAACGCGTTGGCTAAGATAAGTTTTCCTATTGTCTGTATATACATGCATGCATACATACATATGTGTGTGTGTGTGTGTGTGTGTGTGTGTGTGTGTGTGTGTGTGTGTGCAATATCTTCTTACTCATTTTATTACATCCTTACTTTCTATTGTACAACTGAACATTGATTGTTCAGTCTTCAGTGCAAAACACTCATTGCTAACATATCTCGTCAGATGTGAGATTACTTACTAGTACGTCATGACATTATTATATGCTATTAAATAAGCATTGGCTAACTAATGTCGTTAATGTTTCTTTGTTATTAGCCAGAAAGACTGGATTATAGAGGCAAGAATTACGCAGCATCGTATTTCATTTCTTCCTTTTATTTTATTTTTTATGCTGTGCTGTAGCATTGTGTTAACGAGACAACTTAATGTCCAATGATGAGACAGACACTTGGGAAGTTATCATCGATTTCCTGGGAGTATTATAGCCAAATAACGACATTTTAGTCAACATACAATGTTTGACAAGCTGATATTGACATCATGTCGAAGGCAACCAAACTAGTGTAGGATGTCTTTTTCTAAGGCATAGATTGAGTGAGCTATAAATCATATCGACGGTTCTGGAAGGCTGTTTAAACAATTAAAATCTCTGCAACTGTTTAGTTTTCTGTTGCAATAATCAGTTTTCTGGTCAGGTTTTATTTTATTTATCAGCGGCTTCCATACATACTGTCTTCGTTTTTCTTTATTTTAAGTCTTATTCGGTATCAAGTGAATAGAACAGAATTGTAATTCTCTGTCAGAAAACCTGCAGAAGAAATGCTTTTTTTTAAAGTAAGCTTCACCCTGTACCCGGTGGCCACCCGAGGTAGAGTTACGTTAAGGGGTAATTTATATCAATAGGAGGGGAAAGTAATGTTTAACTCTAGACTTGAACCGATTAAGATGGCATCCTATTGAGAGTCTGTTCCACAGAGCAGAGTTTCGCGAGAAGAAGCTGTTCGAGTGGAACTTACTTTTCGTCGTGGAATACAGAGAGAATGTCAGTGGTTTGCTACTATGTGAGTGGAATGGCGGGTCCTAGCGGTGAAGGTTGACCTGGCGGAACCAAGAAGTTCGCCCGAGCACTTTCCATGGAAGAGTAGTGAGAGATTCACCACATCCTGTGTGAGAGATTCACCACATCCTGTGTGAGAGAAAGAGATTGGAGGGTGGAAAATAATTCTTCCCCAACAAGGATTCGGAGAGGCTTTTGAACTCTAACCCTGCCTGAAAATTGAGGATTGGCAAATCCCCGCCCAAATACCCCATTTTATTTTAAAATTAAAAAGAATCCTTTGTTAAAAAGTTGACTTTTCTTTCTAGTTTAGATAATGAGACATCAGCCGACCATTCCGTACTTGATTTTCTCAAAGGAAAAAACTGAATATTTTAGAATATGCAAATCAGAAAGGAATCAGTGCGCCGAGTTCAAGCTACGACCTAATTTTATCACTTCACACTTATAACCTTGGGAAAGGCATGCATTTCTTATTCCCTCGGCTACTGATTAAATAACACCGTAGTCTGGTTCCTGTAAACTAGCTGTCAGCCAGTCTAGGAGAAGGATATCTCTTAATTTAAAATTTCGGGGAATGCAACAAGAAACCACTCCAACCGGAAGTCATGTTAGTTCACAGTAAAGGAATCTATGGAGAGCCGTAATAGTCTACATCCTGAACGTTAACATAATAGGTAAATAATTAGTAGTTTCAATTTAGCTTTGTCTTAATTAATTTTTTGGAATAAACCAAGGACTCCTGATTAAATTGAACGATGTCTTCATTTAACCAGACTGTACTTGGTTATTGGGGTGAAAATAGAAGCGCGTTCAGACCGTACAGAGCGTGTGAATTGAAATGTGTCCCAGTTGTTGAAATACGTGTGTGTGTGTGTGTGTGTTTGTTTATATGTGGCTCACAAACTCGACTTCCGTCGACAGATTATCAGATATTTATGTTTACTGTATTTTGAAGACCTCCAATATGTGTATTTTTCACTTTTCAATCAATTTCCTATGTGCTAACAGATACGCAGTTCTATACTAAAATGTTTAAAACTCATTCTTTAGTATACTAATTTGCTATGCATTTTATATTAATATAATTTGAAATGCATTTACTAAAATAAGGATGATATATATATATATATATATATATATATATATATATATATCACTCTTATATATATATATATATATATATATATATATATATATATATATATATATATATATATATATATATATATATAATGAAGAGGTTATAATGGTTCCACGAGAGAAAAGTGTGTATATTAAAAAGAAGAGAGGTACCGCAAATATTTTTGGTTGTAATGTGGATTTTTTGTAAAAATATTATTCTTTATTTTTCATAATTTTACAACACGTGTTTCTGGTCTCGCGACCGTCTTCAGGTAAAGGGTGGAGATTTCCACATATTGTTAAAAATAATTAATTTCTTTTCCTTTATGTTTTTCAATGTTAAATATTCTCGATATGACACATTCTCTGTTTTTGTGTTAGTAATCCGAATGTCTTTCTTATATATATATATATATATATATATATATATTATTATAAATTAATAGATTTAAAATATGGTTTTACCGCTACACAGTGATGACCATGTTTCAGAAATGGAAGCTAAAGCCCCTGAATTTAATTTTGTTATTAAACCAAAGACATTAGTTCCATTTCCTCATCAAGCGAATTTTGGAGTAACTTACTTTTTAAAATTTACGGTTGTTAACGGCACAGGAAAGATTCATAGTTTGAGGGTTTCCAAGGTTACCGATAAATCCATTCATCTAGACAAGGGGTGGTAGAGGGTTCAATTTTTTAATTTTCGTTGTCTCAGTTAATAGTTACATTTGAAAGCGGGGCTATGTTTAGGGATGGGTAGGGATGTATCTTTTAACAAATTCTGACATCCGCTAAATTCATGTCATCTGGGTTTATTTCTAACGGCAAAAATTCTTATGGTATTATTTCTATTTGTATATTTAAAGATTTTGAGGGACTGTTTAGGTTAGAATATGTTTTATCCACCTTTCTAAAAAGTTATTTTTAATATTTGATATACTATACTTCTAGTTAAAAACCAAGTAAATGTATTAGGATTACTTACAGTATTTAAAATTATTTATTCTTATCGAGTATAAGTAAATATTATTTTATTTTATTTTATTTTATGTAAACTTTATGACACTGACGGCAAAGGTGGTTAAATTATTTCACTAATTCAATAAACTTAGTATTATAAATGTATATATGTATGTATAAAGGACATTTAATGTTCAATATTATATTCTAACTTATTAATTTCACATGACTTTCGGTGTTCACTTGGATTCTTTCCAGTGTTTGAATTGTTTTGAGAGAGGTGTTATGGTTAGAGTACGTTTTATTTAATTACAATTTTAAAAGATATTTAGGTTAGAATCTGTTTTATTTAATTTCAATTTTAAAACATTTTTAAAATTCTACTTTCAAATTTAACTTTTTAATTTTAATCGGCTATATTTCTTTATAAACCAAGTAAATGTAATATAATTATCTACATTATTTAAAATTATTTATACCCATCAAATATGAGTATGTATAATAATCAGGTAATTTTTTTTTTTTTTTTTTTTTTTTTTTTTATAGATTATTTAAAGATTATTTAAAGAAAACTTTTGGCAATGACGACAAAAAATAGCTATTTCATTTCTCTGATTCAGTAAATTTTTATTTTTTATTTTTTATTTTTTATTTTTTATTTTTTATATTTTTTATTTTTTATTTTTTATATTTTTATATGTAGGTCATTAAATGACCCATGTCCTTTATGCATACATGAGAAACTATATATTACTAAGTTTATAAAAAATAAAAATTTACTGAATCAGAGAAATGAAATAGCTATTTTTTGTCGTCATTGCCAAAAGTTTTCTTTAAATAATCTTTAAATAATCTATAAAAAAAAAAAAAAAAAAAAAAAAAAAAATTACCTGATTATTATACATACTCATATTTGATGGGTATAAATAATTTTAAATAATGTAGATAATTATATTACATTTACTTGGTTTATAAAGAAATATAGCCGATTAAAATTAAAAAGTTAAATTTGAAAGTAGAATTTTAAAAATGTTTTAAAATTGAAATTAAATAAAACAGATTCTAACCTAAATATCTTTTAAAATTGTAATTAAATAAAACGTACTCTAACCATAACACCTCTCTCAAAGCAATTCAAACACTGGAAAGAATCCAAGTGAACACCGAAAGTCATGTGAAATTAATAAGTTAGAATATAATATTGAACATTAAATGTCCTTTATACATACATATATACATTTATAATACTAAGTTTATTGAATTAGTGAAATAATTTAACCACCTTTGCCGTCAGTGTCATAAAGTTTACATAAAATAAAATAAAATAAAATAATATTTACTTATACTCGATAAGAATAAATAATTTTAAATACTGTAAGTAATCCTAATACATTTACTTGGTTTTTAACTAGAAGTATAGTATATCAAATATTAAAAATAACTTTTTAGAAAGGTGGATAAAACATATTCTAACCTAAACAGTCCCTCAAAATCTTTAAATATACAAATAGAAATAATACCATAAGAATTTTTGCCGTTAGAAATAAACCCAGATGACATGAATTTAGCGGATGTCAGAATTTGTTAAAAGATACATCCCTACCCATCCCTAAACATAGCCCCGCTTTCAAATGTAACTATTAACTGAGACAACGAAAATTAAAAAATTGAACCCTCTACCACCCCTTGTCTAGATGAATGGATTTATCGGTAACCTTGGAAACCCTCAAACTATGAATCTTTCCTGTGCCGTTAACAACCGTAAATTTTAAAAAGTAAGTTACTCCAAAATTCGCTTGATGAGGAAATGGAACTAATGTCTTTGGTTTAATAACAAAATTAAATTCAGGGGCTTTAGCTTCCATTTCTGAAACATGGTCATCACTGTGTAGCGGTAAAACCATATTTTAAATCTATTAATTTATAATATTAATGCTCTGTAAATTTAAATTTACATAGAGCACTATTGTGTAAAAATAAAAATATCTATAAGAACACCGGATTTTATATCTTACTGTTCTTTCCTTTTTATTTATATATACATATATATATATATATATATATATATATATATATATATATATATATCACTCTTTTCTATATATATATATATATATATATATATATATATATATATATATATATATCACTCTTTTCCATATATATATATATATATATATATATATATATATATGTATCAGGTCATCCCATAACTTCTGTCCGAATAAAGAAAACAAGTGACCAAATGTTACATTTAATTACAGATTCAATCAACAATGTATTTCCCTGATTATCTATGATTCCTTCCATCTAATAACAAGCTTACTAATTCAATTACTGTAAAATGCTTTTGGCTTTGATTCGAAGGACTCACAAATGTCACTTTTAACCTCTTCCTGTGTTACAAAAGGCTGTTTCTTCCAAATGATTCTGTAAGCTACGAAACAAATGGTAGTCTGAAGGAGCAAGGTCGGGAGAATAAGGTGGATGAGGAATTTTCTCCCAACCAAGTTCTTCGATCTTTTGTGACGTGATTCTTGCTGAGTGTGGTCGCGCATTGTCCTGATGAAACATCACCCGTTTTCGATTCACTAGAGCAGGTCTTTTCTCCTCAAAGCTTGGTTCAAACGCTCTAATTGCTGACAGTATATTTGAGCATTAATTGTTGCATTAGGTGGTAAGAATTCAAAGTGAATTATTCCTTGGCAGTCCCACCAGATTGAAAGAAGACCCTCTTGCCCATGAAGTTCCCTTCTCGGCTATGGCTGGGGTCCTCCCCCTTTACCAAGCCACTGTCTACGACGCTTAACATTTCGATAAAAGGTCCATTTTTCGTCGCCAGTCACAAGTTTATCCAAAAAAGGTGAAACAAGTTGGCGAGAATGGAGAGAAGAGCAGATGTCAACTCGGGATTTTAGGTTGTTTTCAGACAATTCATGAGGCACCCATTTTCCAAGTTTAGGAACTTTTCCAAGTTGTTGAAGATGACGATGAACAGTTGTATGGTTTGAACTGAGAACCACTGCAAATTCCTCAACTGATAAAGCAGGATTTTCTTCAAGGGCTACTTCAAGAAGCTTTTCATCAAACTTAACTGGACGTCCGGTTCGATCTTCATCTTCAAGGGTGAAATCTCCACCTCTGAATTTTGCAAACCATCTTCTGCAAGTTCTTTCATTCATACATTTTTCTCCATAAACTGAGTGAATGTTTCTAGCCACTTCGGCTGCTGAGTTTCCTTTCTTGAACTCATAAAGCATTATGTACCTCAAATGATTCGTGGGTACTTCCATGTTAGCAGGGTTTTAATCAAACAAAATTTAATTTTATTGTTCTCTGAAATAAAATTTGATCAGTTTAAATGCATCTCAACATAAAAATAATGTTCAGATCCATTAGACATTATAAAATACTCTTTAAATTTCGTTAATTTTAACAAATATTTAAAATTTGGACAGAACTTATTGGATAACCTAATATATATATATATATATATATATATATATATATATATATATATATATATATATATATATATAAGGGTGTTCCAATAACTTGGACCGATTTTAAATATGAATTAAGTTTAAGCGTCTAATTTTTTTTTCTTTCAGATTTAACAACTTAAGTCTTTGGCATTTTCAACCATGAAAAGATTAACAATTAAACAACGTGTTAAAGTTAACGAAGCCTATTACGAAAATGGACGTTCAAACAGAAAATCAATGAGAAGTTCCCAGGTCGCATCATCTCTCGAAACAGTGAAGTCAATTGGTCACTACGATCGTGCGACTTCCCGCTTTTACATTTCTTCCTTTGGGGTCATATCAAAAGTAAGGTCTATGCCAACAAGCCAACAACTATTCAACAGCTGAAGGATGAGGTAATAAGGCATATTGCTGAGATCGTGGAGTAACTATGAAGAGACGTCATCAAAAATGTTACCCATCGAGTAGAGGTGTGCCGCCGAAGCCTTGGGCGATATTATTTTTCACACATAATTGCCATGACTTAAATAACATGATCCAATAGAGAAATAAATAACACTGATTTATTTACTGCTGATAATGAAACACGCTATATATATATATATAACACCAGACAGATAAAAAAATTCAACTTGCTACTAAAAGTTTCACACTGTGAAATGATTGTCAGACAATTGAATTAAGAAAGCAGATCTGTTGTTCTTCTATAAACACGAATATGCACATACCATTCATTAATCAGTGGGTAACTAGAACAATAGAAATTTCTTTTCATGCTTACAGTTAGAAACCACTTCTGATGTTTTATTCAATATTCTGCTCTGATCATGGATTAAAACTTTATTTAATTTTTCTTTCAAGCATAAATTACATCTTGTTGACCTCTCTATGTAAGCAAATGCCCTTTTCAAAAATGTCTACTTCATCTCAAACATGCATCTACATTTATCATTCTGTCTTCATATTTTTTTAATCATTCCACCACAAGCAAGGTAATAAAGCCACTAAGATGCAAGAGGTGAGCGTGAGAGAATTTGAAAAAAACATTAAGGAAAGAGAACAATAAAAAAAAACAGGAATTAAGAAGACGGAAGATAATGATTGACATTGCATTTAAATTTTTGAAGATCAAAGTTGACTGGAAAGTAAGAAACCGGAAGAGACTTCCACAAATGAGAAGTGCAAGAGAAGAAACTTTCGCAAACAACTAGTGGATTTCATGATGGACTCCCGCTAGTGTCCTGCATACAAGTTCACTTTATTGTGCAACAGCGAGTATCTCAGGACATAACAACTGGAATATTTGCTGGCGATTTTCGCTGTTGTCTTTCGTCGCTTATCCAAAATTTCTGATACCACACTGGCAAAAATATCTCCAGTTGTTTCTATTCAGAAAAGTTAGTATGAGGCACATTGACAGCTGAGAAGTTACTCTTTAACTTGTCTTTATATCAGAGTGATGGCCGCCCAACTGTCCTTTGTCCACTGTCAAACTGGCTATCCATAAGGACCTCAGGCAGTCTGTCGTCACTCATTCTTGCAGTATGACCAGCCCAACGAACTTGTGACTGTATCAGGAAAGTCTTAATTCTATCAATGTCGCATTTTGCGAGATCATCATCATTAGACACCCTATTGTCAAAAGTATATCCGCAGATCACGTGGAGAAAACTTTTGTGCAAGACATCCAGCTGATTGATATGGGACCTATATTGAGTCCACGATTCTGAGCTTTACAGCAATGTGGTCAAAACGGCTGGCCTATAAACCCATATTTTGGTGTCCAATATATATATACATATATATATATATATATATATATATATATATATATATATATATATATATGGTTTTAAAACAGTAAAATAATTTGCACTGCAGTTTTACACTAATTTTCAATGCTTTATATAAAATAATTTTCAATCCATTCTATTCTAATATAAATCTTCAAATCTTTTCTGTAATAAAATAATTTCAGTGTGTTCTATATTAATCTACAATAGTTTTTCTGTAGTAAAATGCATTCTATATTAATATCATATGCAATAATTTTCGGTGGTAAAATAATTTACAATGAGTTTTATATTTATATAATTTGATGCGATATATTTATATAAATGTATTTAAAAGGCCAAAAAGGAATCAAGAAAAGGAATGTAATTAAAAGAAAGAAAAACTAATAAATAAATGTATTTTATCAGTACAGCTGCACCCAATGTAGTATCTTAATGCACTGAATAACAGGAACATAGAAGACATAAGTGATTGTGTGCGATTTGGATCGATAGGAGATTTATGAATTTATTTACAATTGTTCAAAAAATATTTAAACGTCATACATTATTTCAAATTAGTTTATATATATATATATATATATATATATATATATATATATATATATATATATATATATATATATATATGTAAATTGTGCTATATTAATAAAGAAATACGGTAAGGTTTTATTCACTCTAATGATGGCATATACAGAGTACGATGGATAAATTGTTGCCTTTTCATATTTCTAATTTCGCGGATTAGGAAAGAGCTGGAAGAGTGTAATGGTGATTACGAAGATACGGCAACTCGGAAAACTCATTCTGATCGCTCTGATAAGACAGGAAATCGCGAATGTGTTGGTAAAGGTCTCAGAATCAAGACAGAGGCCTGGGTTAAAAGGGTGGGAACAGGGCTCTACATAAGCAACCCAGTCATGGCTGTCAGACTATTTCTGCAAGCACATCACCCCTTACATCTGGCCACCTAACTCCCCAGACTGCAACCTCCTTGATTATTATGTGTGGAGCGCAGTTGAGCTCCAAAACTCCTTGTAACACCAAAGATGAACTGAAGGCAAAGATTATGGCAGCATTCACCAATTTAAACTTGGAGACCGTCCAGAAAAGACGCAGGAGACCGTGATTGAAGTCAATGGCGATTTTATTGATTAAATTTACTCTTTTGTATTTCGCGATATTTTTGTGCCATTTTGGTAAACATATCTGTTAAAATGAGGATTCAGTGTTATTTTCCTTTGTGCGTAGTTTAGGCGAGAATTTATCCATGGCACCCACTATATTGACAATACTTTCTAATGATAGGGAAGAAAAAAATTATAATCGCGCTTGTAATCCCGTACCAACCAAAATGAAATCGGCAAGCTGACTTAAAATACTGAACATGTGTGCAATGAGGAAGTTTTAGAGAAAAAAAGAAACAAAGGATCAGTTATAATTAGCATCAGAATATTGGTTGGTTTGTTTTGTTTTACGGCATATCAACTTCAATGGGTTATTTAATGCCGACAAAATTTTTATTGTTGGTAATATTTTTTCAAAAGTCTATTTCTGGTAGTATTTTTCCTTAAAAAGAATCTATTCCTGGTAATATTTTTTTCTTCAAATATGTATAGCTGGTAATATTTTTTTTTCAAAAATGTATTGCTGGTAATAATTTTTTCAAAAAATGCTTTGCTGGTATTAAAAGCTATTTTTACGCGTTTTGACCCTAATTTAGGGGGTTAACTATTTGTCCAGAACTGGGACCCTAACAGGTGCTACCACCCCGGGTTAGGGTTGATCTGGGAACACCAGCAATTAAGAGGTGGTTCCACGCTCCTCAAAACCTCCTGATCAGAGGCCTTGCTGTTGAACGTAGTATTTTTACAAATACTTTCACGGTAATTGCTCCGATGAGCTGCATTCGCTGGTTCCTAGGCCTCATGAATTTAAACGTCCTACGAGGCTGGCATCCCGTTCCCACCCTTTCACCGTTGAAACTGTTAGATGTAGACGTCTCTTCTACTCCAATAGCTTCATGTCTCGCACATCTCGCCTGTGGAACTCCCTTCCTTATTCCTGTTTCCCTGACAAATACAATCTCCAACTATTTAAGTGTAACGTCAATCGACATCTCAGGTTGCCTTGATCTATCCACTTCCCTTCTCCACATCCTTTCACCTTTCATTCCTATCTGCTCTCGCTCCAAATCTTCTGTAACCCCCTTGCCTTGATCGATCCACTATCTTTCTCCACATCCTATCCTTTACCACTCCTATCTGCTCTTCCTCCAAACCTTCTGTAACCCCTTGCGTGCTAGTGGCTTCCAGCCTTGCTTGGGGCGATAAGCTTAAAAAAAAAATATCGTCTTACCCCGGACGCCGATATGGTTTATCGTCATACACAGGACGGCATCAGAATGAAACAACTGACATTTCTCGGCACCTAATGCAGTGTGATGGCTTAGAAATTGAAATATGCACCGGCCATGCTGAACGCAAGAGGAACAGAGGAAAGCTGAGATTTGGAAAGATAGCAAGAGGGAAACTTTATTAAGAGCTACAAAGGCCGAGAAATTGTGGACGGCCATGCGTCCACTTTCGCACAAAGACTTTTAGGAAAGACACAAATCTATCTTGTTCCCCTACTCCAACTATTGGTTAAATAGAATATTAGACTGATTATTTCCAGCCTTGTGCGTCATCATAAGAGAAGGAAATCTCGGAATTGATCTGGGGCGGGGAGTCAACATGAAATCACTCTGCTATCTTTTCCAAGAATGCACGACAATTCACAGATGATAATTTTTATTAAGGTTTTTCTTATATTTTTCATGCATGTGTTTTGTTTTCTGGACGTAGTCAAAATGTCTGTTGATTCCGTGTGCTTTCAGTTCATCTATTAGACATTTTCATGGATTTTTACCTATAATAATAATAATGATAAATGGCGTATAGTTTGTTGATTAGCAACAAAAACCTCAGCACCCTCTGTAATAAAAGCAAAAGTGGAAATATGTTGGAAGACCAAATGTAATAGAGAAGCTATCGGATATAAAGCTATTCAATACCGAACTGGATGACCTCAGCTTTGGTTTAAAATTCGCTGATGAGATTTATAAAGGAGTTCTAGTTTTTTAGTTTTTCAAGTTAGTAAAGCCACTAAGATACAAGGGGTTACTGGGTGTGAAAGGATTGGAAAACAGAAAACATTATGAAGAAGTGAGAACAATACAAGAGTAATCAGGAAGATAGTAGACAACGATTAACATTGCAAAAAAATTTTTTAACATCAAAGCTGGCCGGACGCATAGAACGGGAAGAAAGTTCAACAAGCTAGAAGTGCGAGAAAAGAAACTGGTAACATAGAACTTACAGTTACATTTAGCCAATTCAACTCTAATTTGATGAGACCTTATTGCCAATCTGGTACTGCGCTTAATTTAAAAAATTCTAGGTACGATAGCGAAGAGCTCATCCGAACATTTATCATGAGTATTTATAGAAAAGATGCAGGGAAGCAACTTTACGGCAGTGGGAAAGAGACAGGAACCGAGACGCCAGGTCAGGACCAATAATATTGCTGATTTTCCTTTGGATTTCATCAAGAATCTTTAAATAGCAGGAACACCGGACCATATGTTACAGCAATATTCTAAGCCTGGGCGAATGGTAAACTTATAGATATGTAAGATAGATTCTGGAGAGAAATATTGTCTAGCATGAGACAGTAAATTATTGTCTATATTGAATCCATTGTAAGGTTAGCGCCTAAGAAAGTTAAATTCCTTGGATGGAAACTGGTCTACCGCAGAAAGAAATGACAAGCTACTGCGGGAAAAATCTCCCTCGTCAGTCATGTATAGAAAGATACATGATCGTTCTAAGCGTGTATCATGCATGGCACATAACTGACTGGCTGATTATTAGCACGTGTATAGTGTCGCAAATTAAATTCACAAAAAAAGAGAATCAAAACCACTATCTCCACGATAAATGATTTTATTAGATACTAGACTACCCGTGCCCTTTTTGGCCACTGACGGTTCAAGTTATAAAACATTGAAGTTGATTTCATTGAAATGAAAGTTAATTTTATTATGATTCAGTTAAATATTTCAATTCGTTCATGACATCATTGGTCTAGTTTACAAGATCGTGTTTAACGTTTTACGGATTTTTTACAGCATGTAATAGGAATAGAACTTCTGGGATAAACTTTTAATTTTAATTTTTTAAATATGCTAAAAATATTTTTAAAATATTTAAAATATTGTTTGTTTAAAGAAAACTGAAACATAAATTATTTCTCTAGAAACAACTGGACGAAACTGCAAAACCGGATCTCCATGATTACTGTATAAACAACTAGTATCTTTAAATCTTATTCACTCAAATCAGATTAAGATAAATCATTATGCGCCGAGCGCACGCACCACACAAGCACGCATGCACGCCATCACAGACTTTTAGTATTAAATAGATAGATAGATAGATAGATAGATAGATAGATAGATAGATAGATAGATAGATATGAACAGACTGAGATATATAAATAAATTGATAGATAGATAGATAGATAGATATGAACAGACTGAGATATATAAATAAATTGATAGATAGATAGATAGATATGAACAGACTAAGGTAGACAGACATGATAAGATTTATATATATATATATATATGTGTGTGTATGTGTGTGTGTGTGTGTGAAGAGTGATAGAAAGATAGATAGATAGATAGATAGATAATGAAGAGACTGAGATCGATATGAACAAACTGAAAGAGAGATAGATAGATAGATAGATATGGACAGGCTGATATATATATATATATATATATATATATATATATACAGACACAGACACACACACACACACACATATATATATATATATATAGAGAGAGAGAGAGATAGGGAGAGAGAGATGAACAGACTGAGATAGATAGATAGATAGATAGATAGATAGATAGATGGATGAAATAAAAATAACAGCAGCGAAAGCGCACATAGCATATAAAGGAGCGACATGCATCCTTGATTGTAACGGTTTGTGGGGATTCTGCTCTGGGTAGATTGCGCGGTACCATAAAACTTGTCATTACAGGATAATTCGATAACTGATTGACCTCTTTTTTGCTTCCAACCTCACAATTAAAACTAATAATTGTTTGTACATTATCAATCTCAGGTGAAAATCACGAACATTCCTGGGTATGACGATAAACTACACCCGGCAGCAAAGCCCCGGATCGAGAGGTTTTGAGGAGCGTCGAACCACCTCTTAATTGCCGTTCTTCCTAGGACACTCTGACTCGTATTAGTAACATCTGTTAAGGCCCCAGCTATGGGAAAATAGATAACGCCCAGACCGGGTCAAAACACTATGAAAGTATAAAAATACATTTTTATAGTAAAAATACCAACATTACATTTTAATGGTAAAAATATTACCAGCAATACATTTTTATTAAAAAAATCTTTTTAAATTACCAGCAATGCATTTGTGAAAAAAATACATTTCTGTTAATTACTAATGCTACCAAGAAAATTAAATGTTGACATTAAATGACCCATAAGGTGTTGATATTCCGTGAAACAAACATTCAACTTCTTTCACCATGACATTTTGTTCGTTTCACTACTTTTAGATATAGCCCTGTGCTTAGGAAATAGAGCCACTAGTTAAAAGCTTCAATGATTTTTATTACATGTCTATCTTGTTGAAGGAGAATTATGAAAGAAGAGCCGTTCGTTTTAGCGGAAAGTCTTGGACATTTTGGGCTTTCATAATTCTTATTATTGTTTCCGTTCGGTTCATCTGAGTCCATCATTATTTTAACAGTTTTGTTTTTTTATATAAACTTGAGTCAATACAAAGCCAACATACAGTTGTCACAACGTTCTACTTTTATTTACTATGTCCTTTCAACACACAGGCGATAACTTCCTGTTCTTTGTAACAGGATGGGCAGATAAAATAAAAGCAAATAACCGGTTTAATGAGCTTATGCAAAATGGATGACAAACAGAGAGGGAGATTAAAAAAAAAGACAAACATGGCTAAGAGCTACAAACGCAGGAAGTTACTGAGAGTCATGATCGCCCACGTTCTAAAGGAACACGGTAAGCCAAAGAAAAATATCCATTAAGATGGTTCTGAAAACTCCGGGAGATGTGTTATTCAGCTGAAGCAGTATCTAGAGAATCGGGATTTTCCCCAGCCAATGTCTTCTGTCTTCTCAGATGTGATCTTTGCTTTGTAGGGTCACACATTATCATAATTGAACACTCCACCTTTTCTATTGACTTCTTTTCCTTCAAAGCTGTGTGATTAAGTATTCTAACTACTGCCAATATAAAAATGATATAAAACAATTTAGTAAGGGAGTAATCATAACATTGACTGATAGCAACTCAAAATGGACAACACCAATGTAGTTTTATTAAACACCAAAACTTTCCATGGATGATTGTCTGTTTTGGCTTGTGCTTTTGCTTGTATATCTCTATCTAATAAACCATCGTCTTTTTATTTTATATTTGTATAAAATACCCATTGTTCATCACCAATCATCACTAATCTATCCAAAAGTATCAAGATATATTCATAAGTGCAGAGAAGTGCAGATGCCCACTCTGACTTTACAGTTGGCTTCTGTCAAATCATGGCGGACTATTATTATATAGTTTAAGCTCTTTTCCAATTCGTGGCAGATGACAGTATACTGTAAAATGGCTTGAATTCAGTCTTTGACAAACTGTTTTTGGCATGTCTTTTAAGTTGAAAATAGCCATATATACTGGTTCTTATGAACTAGGTGTTATTTTCCTGAAATCTTGTAAGGAACAATATTTCAAAATTAATTGAAAGATAAAATAACAAATTTAACATAAACTGAAGTTGTCATAAATTTATAATGTTTTCATTAAAATTTTATTTTTCAGTACTGCTCAGCTGTTTGTGGAGTGCTGAAAAAATACATCTATAAAATAAAATCTATCTTTTCTCTCTTCTAGGCTATTCAGTTCACTCGCCGGAGGTTTATTTCTCATACTTCTTATGAACAAGGTGTTATTATTAGTTGTCCGAAACTGCCAAAATACATTCATTGCTTTACAGGTGATATTTATCAAATGATATATGCACCATTTTTCTGTTCGTGTGCAGCTTAAACTTTTCAAATCATCTCCGGCAATTTCTTTTCCATTTTTAAATGAATTTATCCTATTGAAACCGTGACTATTTCAGGTTGGGGATACAGTATTATTATGCTTTCTGAATTCAAGGAATATTATATGCCTTCTGTGATCCGTTGGTACGTCATGTCCAACCTTAGAACCTTAGAACCGTCTAATTATTAACTTAGCTGAAACGTACTGTAGCGACGTAACTCAACCATTTAAAACTATCTGAACACGCACAGGTGTGTAATGGTACCATTTAGATTGAATAGCGAAATGTTTTTCAATCTATCGAGCATTACTTATGGAATGACTTCATATAGAAGCAAAACCGCGACTTACTGATGTTTACTAAATTTGGCTTCGTAAGATACAAAGTTATACAAAACCAAATAGGACTGGAAGACGGTACCGCGCAAATTTTCCAAATGAGGAAAACCTTTGTACACTGAAAAGCAGCTTTGGAAATTTGAATTCGAACACAGAACTCTAGTGTTGGTGAGAATATGCTACGATATCAAATACCAAACAGGTCTGTCATGAATTGGAAATGAGTGCTTCTAAATTATAGCTGTCTATATCTCTGAGATGAGGTATTATGATTACTTATATTATTTACATTATTCGGACTGTTATCTTCATCTTAATCACCATAGCCACAAGGTTTCAGCCGTTGTACGCTCCGACCTTCTTCAGGTGATTGGAATTTAGAACCGAACCCTTTATTTCGTCCACCGGGGGGTAGATTGTTCTAGTTCCACGTGTCATGCCTCTTCCGGATGTCTCAGTTATTTTCCAAGTTTCGGTTCACCACTGATGTGGCCTGGTACTGAACTCACAACTCTTTGGGTCTAGTCACTGGATCTAACCAACGCCTTAATCCATTAGGCCTTAACCTCATAAACTGCACTTCTTACCTTTTCTCACGTTCATACATCATACAGTAACTTTCTACCTTGAGTGGCTCTTGGGTCTATCATTGGGTGCATATTAGTATAAAAAATCATCTTAGGCGCTTAACTCTTCGATCAGACCATATCAAAGAGGATTTGTGAGATGCCACATGAATATTCATTTTGTTTTATCTCGTTTTTATTGGTAATTCTCTTTTATTATTTAATATTTTAAACTTATCAACAATTCTCTTTGATAAAGTTTTGGTCGAAAAGCTGACTGCTTAAGAAACCTGACCGTTTCTTTCGACTGGAACTTTTAATGTCTCCGCTTCTTCATGCTATAATTAAGATTTGAACGATTAAAACATTTTTTAAATGCTTCTAAATTGTACTTTTGTTTACCTGCATTTGTTTACTTTACCGTTGCGTATAAATGTTCTGCGTCGGAAAAGAAACAGTAAACTGATGAGTTAATAAATGTTACAAAACTAGAAAAAAACTATAAAAACAAGAGAGGAATATAAAAGAATAATAACGGACTCTCCCGTCGGTTTCGACGTATGAGGATCTGACAGATTAGTTGATTCAGTTATGAAATTTTGTGCGATAATCTTAAGTGTCATTTAAGACCCGCTAGTGATTTACAAAGGAGGCCACATATGAAGCAAGTGTGAGGATTATGAGATGAGATCACTGTTGGATTGCCTGACCTTTTAGATCTTGCTCTCGCTTCTTGAAGATGATTCAGACAAGCAGATTGAAAATTGCTGAGTCCACTAAAACACATTGATCACCATTCTACCCGCTCCAAGGCTAAGCGCTCAAGGGTGTTATGTGATATAATGAGTGCTGATAAGTTGCTTTTCAGCTTCTCTTTGTATCTTAGCCATGGGCGTCCTACATTCCTGTAGCCCTGTTCTAACTGGCTGTACATTAGGATCTTTGGTATCCTATCATCAGACATTCTCAAGACATGACCAGTCCACCGTAACTGAGACTGTATGAGAAAAGTCTCGATTCCTCCAATATTACACCTGTTAAACATGTCTACGTTAGATCTCCTATCTTGAAGGTTAACTCCACAGATTGCGCGCAGACAGCTTTTATGGAAAAATCTAGCTGGCGTATATGGTACCTGTATGGAGTCCATGACTCTGAGCCATACAAAAGGATGACAAGTACAACAGCTCTGTAAACCCGAATTTTCTTGTCCAGTCGAATACCCCCTCATTCCACAAGCTA
Organism: Acanthosepion esculentum; assembly: GCA_964036315.1. Classification (NCBI taxonomy): domain Eukaryota; kingdom Metazoa; phylum Mollusca; class Cephalopoda; order Sepiida; family Sepiidae; genus Acanthosepion; species Acanthosepion esculentum. The sequence continues at coordinate 99,141,325 of OZ038476.1, forward strand.
TGGCGAAGTTTGCCGAAAGCACTGGTAGCCTTAGCAATCCGATGCATGATTTCATCATCTAAAGTTCCACTGTAGTTGACTTTGCTACCAAGATAGCTGAAAGACTTTACATAGTTCAGGGTTTTGTCTTCTACTTTCAATGAACTCTCTGGAAATTTGTGGTGGTTTTTGTTTCTGTGACGTACACACTATTTCATTAATCATATAGGCGTTAGGCTAAAAAAACACTACCAAAGAAAAATCCCAAATTCTTGTCGAAAATTAGTGAGGTATAAAAATAAATAAATAAATAGATAAATAAAAACAGATAAAATCCAATGCTTTCAACTTGCGAGCGCATATGCTCTATGATCAGCCATGCCCTCCTCTTCTCTTCACAAATTCTCTCCTTCTTTGTCTACTCTTCCACCCACAAGCCACTGGTCCATGAACTTTGAAGCGACCCGACGCGAAAATGACCTGGTTCCAAAATTCCACGGCTATCAGGCGGTCGACGATAAGTAAATTCCAGGCACCATCAGGATGTCCCGCTGCGATTCACGTGATCAGACCCTACTAAGGATTGATTGAAATTTTGGCAATCACACAAACACTGCGTGATCTGCGCCCCATCCTCCCGTGTACCCGCTCAAGGACGAAGAGAACCCACTTGAATGTCTTTGGGGACAGCAAAAATCTAAAAAAGGATTTTCAGTTTCCGTCTGATCAGTGGCAGATGAACGTCGCTAAGCAAAATCGTCCCGATTCCAAATGGACTGCCCACTGAAATGAAGAAGACAGCAAAGTCTGTCGACTAGAGATAAAAGGGCTGCTACAAAACTGAATCGACCAACGAAACGCCTGTACGAGATGCTGTGAAACTCCGAACACTTCCGAAAGAAAAGGAACCCAGGAAAATTGCCGGCCGACCAAAATATTGTGTTAACATACGAACTCTCGATTCGGCGAATCAGAACTTTGTGTGGAAACGTCAACTCGACTGACAGATAAGTTGATTCTCTTGGCTTGATCTTTTTTCATGTATATGTATGTATTCGCTCGCATCTTCTGTTCTTTGATGGTCCCCTTCCCCTTTGTTAAATGAATTTTCTTTTTTTTCTTTCTTTACCTGTTTATGTATTTATAAATAAATGTTTTATTTTGAAATCCATCGTCTTGCGTCTGTTCTTCGTTGACTCCCTTGTGTTGCTTCCATTCCTGAGTGAAGACCGAGAAAAGATCCCACGTTTTCTTCTTTTAAACCCGTGGTTCATCTATATGCTACAAGTTCGTAACATGTCTCACCACGCAATTGCTTAGGAGTAGGACAAGGTTGGTGCACAACTTCAGTTTTCTTCATGCTAAGTGTAAGACCAAATGCTTTACATGCAGCAGAGAAACGATTTATTAGATGTTGGGCCACCTCAGAGGATATCGCTACAAGAGCCGCATCATCAGCAAACAACAAATCACGAATAATTTGCGTACGAAGATGGGTCTTGGCTTTGAAGCGCTGATGACTGAAGAGATCACCAGTTGTTCGAAACTGAAACTTGACACCACTCTCTGTGTCTACAAATGCATATTTCAGCATCACGGAGAATAAAACGGCAAAAGGGCCATGACACGACCTTGCTTGGTGCCATTTGTGACATTAAAGGATTCCGACATCATACCATCAGACACGATATTAGCTTTCATTCCTTCATAAAAGGAGATGATAACCGTTAGCAAATTTTCAGGGTTGCCGAGTTTTCTCAAGACTTGCCAAAGAGCCTCTTGATTCACAGTATAAAAGGCCTTCGTCAAGTCCACAAACACCGTGTACAACCCCTGGTTTTTCTCGCGAACCTTCTTTGCAACTTGACGAAGAGAAAATATCATGTCAATGGTGCTACGACCCGACCGAAAACCATACTGCGATTCAGGATAGATTGATTCTGTTTAGAATCAGTTTTGCTAGGATTTTGCCTGCAATTGAAAGTAGTGATATCCCCCAATGATTATCACAGACACACCTGGAACCCTTGTTTTTGTAGAGGTGTTTGATAGAGGCGTCTTTATAATCCTGTGGACACAACCTGCCTTCCATATCTCCACGAAAAGAAGATGTAACTTTTTTACCAACTTTTGGCCACCATGCTTATACACTTTGGGCGGAATAGGATCCTTAGGAGAAGGAGATTTTCCATATGAGATTTGCTTGATGGAGTCAATTACCTCTTGATAAGTAGGTTCAAAAGACAACTCCGGAATTTCAGGATTTTGCTCAATTGATGTGATGGCTTCCTCATCAGTATCCGAAGTGGTGTTTAACAGTTTCGAAATTCTCTTTCCAGCGATTTAAAGTGTCTGACATCCGTCAAGAGAGTTTCACCATCTGCTTTGGAGATATGAACAACACCACTTTTCTGAGGACCGAATATGCTCCTGAGACCAGCATAGAAAACCTTTAGATCCTTTCTATCTGAAGATTCTTGGAGTTCAGTGGCCTTTTCAGACCACCAACGCTCTTTCATAGCTCTTAGAGCTCGTTGAACCTGACTTTTGCATTTCTTGTAAGCGATCTTCTTATCGGACGAGTTCTTGTCCTCAATCCATGCTTTATGAGAAGCAATTGATCTATAAGCTGCTGAACTTTATTTATTGTCATCAAACCAGTCCTGATGTTTACGATATGGCAGGCCGAGAACCTCCAAGGATGTAGAATATGTTGCATCACGCAGAGCCTTCCAAGATGATTCGACATCATTGGTAATATTTACAGAATCAAGTGCAGCATGAAGTTTGTCAGAGAGCTCAATTTTCGTTTCAGACAATTTAAGAGGCAGTACGTTAATGCGCTTGGGCACTGTAGATTTTATAATCCTTCGCTTTTGCAGATGCAGTGTAGCATGTTGTGTGGAATGAACGCGTTATCTTAAAATGTTTTATGTCCCGTCTTTTGGTGATGACGATTAGTCGATCTGATGCCAGTCTTTCGAACGAGGATGCATCCACGTGGTCTTACGACAGTTGGGTTGCTGGAAGAAGGTGTTAGTGATACTAAGGTCAAATTCCTTGCCGATAGTGAGAAGGCGTAATCCAATAGAATTCACATGACCAATACCATGGCGACCTAAAACGCCCTTCCAAGAATGATAATCATTGCCAACACGAGCATTGAAATCACCTGTAAGGACTAATTTATCCTAAAATACACTGATATAAATTAACACTTTTAGAGCTCTTCGTACAGAGCTGTTATGTAGTATCAGCCCTTCTCTATGGCAGTGAATTCTGGACAACGTCATCTCAAATGAAAAAGACGTTTGAATCAACAGACATGTGATTCTACAGAAAGATTCTGAGAATATCATGGACCTAACAGGTGAGCAACGACGAAGTTCTAGAGACAACGGTAACAAAAAGGACACTTCTACTTAACATCAAGAAGAAACAGTTTAACTTTCTGGGGCTCATAATGAGGAAAGTGAGCTTAGAAAATTTGATACTCGCGGGACAGACTGAATTTTAAAAAGACACTCAACGCATAACCTACTTGATGAATTGAGCGAATGGGTGGCAGGGTAGGCTCTAGGTGAGATGGTAAAAATACAAATGATTTTAAGAGCTACAAAGGACAGGAAATTGTGGAGAGCCATTATCGCCAACGTCTTGAAGGAACATGGTACCTAGAACATTCTGCAGTCGATTTTATTGGTTTCTTGGAAATTAATGGGGCAAGAAAACACTGTTGGAATTTCAAAGGGTGAATGTCGACATTTTCATTTGTAAAAAGAGGAAGAAAAAATTATGATACCTGCAACCATTTTCATATTTCTTTCAAGGACTTGAGTGAACAGTACTCAGTTTTGTGAGTACTCGGCAAAGTGATCATGACGGGAGAATTTCCTGAAAAAATTAATTATTAATCTTTTAGATTTGAAAACAATCACGAAAAAACAATCAACGATTCATTAACAAAAGAGAATTCACTTAATTTTAAAGTTGTGGCCATATTCATGGTCTTTAGTTCATTTAACAACATTCTACTTCAGCAGATAATTCAGATTAACGTTACAAATAATATTTATAACTTAAATTTCTAATTGCATCATTCACGTGTTTTAATATGAAACTTAGAGAAAATTATAGAGATCATTTTTAGGGAATTGCATCAATAAAACTGTAGCATGATACAAAGATATTAATATCTGAAATTTGATCTTAAATTTTCATTGTATATTGTTTGATCTATGTGAGCTATTCGCCACTGAATTAGTTTCATTTTCCGGGACCGAAATAATGCTGGACAATAATTCTTTTGTATAATATAAAAGCATTTTATTATTAGGCCACTGAATTATTTATTTAATTACGAAGTACCTCTATTCTAAATTGAAAGCCAAATTCTGTGCTTATCTCTTCAAATCTGATGATCACAAACCCTAATGATTAACAAACTTTGATTTACTAGTCCTCTTTTCTATTCTGTCTACGATTTTTATAAATTAGTTTTCCACTCAGCCATGACATAAACTCTCTGACCGACACTCATTCAAAAAAAAACTTTACGATCGTCGCCACCAATTCATTATACGTACACAAAAAAGGAGTTTTCACCAATACAATAAACGTAACTTGCGGCTGATTTGTTTAACTGAGAAAGCAACCGAAATAATATGCTAAAATCGTTACGCTTATATTTTCAATATTCTCGACTGAACCAAGCCAAGCAAGACACTACGAGTTAATCAAAATATATTTGATGAAAGCTGTTGTAACTTGATTAAAAGTCGCTAAATCCAAAGAGGCTAGTCTTTGAGAACTAAAACTGGAAAAAGGAAGTCAATTATAATTCCAGTCACGCTGCCTTTTGATGCCTTTGTAACATGATTAATATGATGTGGACATTGACTCTTAAGATCTTATATCATCCGTTCGTTTTGGTTAGTTTTCTATTCGATCTTTTGACTATTCAAGCATTTTATTCAAATGAAAGTTAATGCTATCCTGTATATATACTTTGATGTGCAAGTTTTAAAAATGGACAATATTCGACAGCAAAACATTCGATAACTTATTTTATTTCAAATGCATATCATTATTACAGTTCATAAAATAATTATTTTAAGCATTTTCTCAAACTGAAAATGTTTGTGGTTTGATATGGAGAAGTTACATTTTAAACTCAAAAAAGTTTTTCTTAAATACTGTAGTAACTTTTAATGATTAATTTTTATATATTTTAATATTGCAAAAGTTGTACAGTTTTGTTTGCATAATACAATAACATTTTTTAATGAAATTTTGCTCTCTATCGAACGACGAAATATCTGCTTCCATATTCCACATTTTCAGGAGATTCCGATCAATTAGACAGCTGAGAGATAAGACAAAAAATCTGCACGCACAGAAAGGTATAAAAACGTCATCCAATTAGCATTCAAATATGTATCGTGCAATGATTGGTACAGTTCTGTTTACAGACAACAACAACAAAAGTAAAACAGGTACATATCTTGATAATGATTTTCTTCGGACAATTGAACCCTTTTTGTCGGATGATTCATTAATCAACACTCGTCAGGTGTACAATCCATAAGAAAATTGTATTTCTCTTGGAATACATGGCGGACAGAAAAAATGGTGGTCTTTAATTCACGACCCTTTCTCATGAATTGTGCACATATCAAAGACTAAAAAATCGATTCGCCAAAATGTTGTATTAACATCCCCAAAGATTTATATAAGGATTTCATGATTAATTCATCAAATAACCCTCGTTACTTTGATTGAATTCGTTTTGAATCAATACATATTTCGCATAAAACATTCACGCCTTTTTGTAGGGATTGAACTCAAAAGCTTCTGTCTTGTACGAACGGTTTCTTTTAGGATTCTTCACTACGGAACCATACTGTTCTTTCTCTAACTTATTTGTTCCTCTATTATGATTCTCCGGTAATCTAACATTAGTAAACTGACTGATACACGGTTTGATCTCATTACTTTTCAAATAATACAATGAGCCATCAACCCCTTTAATATTTAGTGTAAACTTTTTATTTTATTGTATTTTAACATTTGAAATGCATACACTGTTCGGTTTCTATATTTACTTGTTCGCATAAAAACGGAAAATAAAATTACAACACCCTGAAGGAAGATGCAAAATTTGACCTGGGGAAAGTATATACATGGTATAGAGTAGTAGATATATTCTGATGAAATTTACAAAATGTTCGGCCATCTTGGGATATAGTAACATTGATAGCAGTGCACCGCGAGCTCACGAGGGGGGGGGGAGAAAGAAAGAGAAAGGCAAAATCTAGGTGACCGTACGAGAACCGGTGAACTGTAAATGTAACTATTTTGAGTAAACTGAAACACATATTCAGTATGTTGCAATTTTCCGCCACTGGGTACATATAAAGTTCGTATCGTATCGAGACACGTACTTATTACCTGATATTTGATCTGGAAAAGGTATCCTTTCGTAATGTTCTATTTGCATGATTAATATTCACTCTTGAATTAAACATTATTTATTCAATCAGTATATTCTTTCTTCGAGACTCTATAACTTTTACAAAAAATATTGATAGACAAAAATGGCTAAAACTTTTATCCAGAAGAAGTAAAGAAATAAAATCTAATTATATTTTTTCCTTTTGACTTTTTAAAATATTTTTCTATCAAAGCAATTAATTATTCATTTATCTTCCGACAAATAATTTTAACGAATAAATATCGACATCAAATCAAGCTTAACGTAACTACAATTTTTTACTTGAATTATTAACACATTTAACAATATAAAAGTCTGTTATTTTAACCAAAAAGTTAATTCAAGATAAACAAAAGCAATGACATTAATTATTTAAGCTATGCACCTCTTAAGAAATAGAATTGAACTTCCATTTTCTTCTAAAACTGAAGTGGTATGAATTATTAAGTTATTCAATATAAAAGTACTGATATATCTAAAATAAACTAAAAATATATTTATTCAGTGTAATTATCTCACTACACTGTCTCTGTTTATTCCACAATGGCAGCAAGTTGTCAATTCTTTTCCTAAAGAATTCTTGATTCAAAGAATCAATAAATTCATTGCAGCCTTCATCAATTGGATTCTGATTGAAGGAATCTTTGCTTACAAGGTATTAAAAAAATGGTAATAGATTGATTCTATGATATATCGAACTAATCTTGCTTCACTAAATCCTGACAAAATACGTTTTTCATCATAAGTCATTCAGAATGGATTGATTTCAAACAATTAAAAATAACTGATACACGTATTCACATCTTTTATAGTTTTCTTCCTCATGCAGTTTAAATGAAATTCATTCATTGAGATTTTTTCTTTTGCAGTTTTCTTAAATTATTTTTATAAGTTCCAATAAATATATTCAGGTTTAGCCGTGAGTTAACTGTTTAAAGAATTTAGATCGGTTTTTTGTCACAGATTTCACAGACTTCTTTAATACACATTAAAATGCTTTTAGATGAATCCTTAAACTGAAATCTTCATTTGCAATGTGTTAATAATCCTTCCTTGTTCGTTCACAGACAGCATTGTTGTCAAAAGTGGAATTCATATTCCTCGCAATTTCAATTTTATTAAATAGGAAATATAAAAATCCTAACTTGAAACGATTTCCTTTAATTTATATAAAAATGTAGAGAATAAAATTACTAGATAATCAATAATTAATCTTATTCGAAAATGAAAAACCAATAAGAAGAATTATCATTTTAAAAAAGCAATAAAAAATTTACACACACACACACACACATATATATTTATATATATATATAGATATATATATATATATAAATGGTAGTATTCGTTTGTAAAACCTTGAATAGCTCAAATTGCAGTAGAACAAATCGGTATCCGAGGAAAAAATTGGAAATAAAAAAAAAGAACCAAGAACATTAAAACAAGACGAAACCAATCGGCAAGTGCTTAAGTTCCAAGTCCAAAGAAAAAAAAAACAAACGAGTAAAAGGACAAAAACGTAAAGCACTCAATACGCTAAGTAAAGCGATAAACTAAAATCCTAAGGAACCTACCTAGGTTCCACCGAAACGGGTCTTCAGGGTAAAGCCGGCTAAAAAGGAAAATAACGGAACAGTATTTACGGATAAAACCAAATAAAACCATAACTACGTGACTAAAAAAAAAAAAAAAAAAGATAATAAGTTGGTTGGTACAGTTGGCATGAAGTTTGCCTCATATCGTAACTGTCCGGGTTTTAATCTCGGTAGTGGATGCGCACTGCTGATGAGTCCCAAATATAGGACGAAACGGCCGTCCAGTGCATTCTGCATTCTCTTGAGGTTTCTTCTAGACTCGCTGAATTACTTAATTAGGATTATCTCAAATACTCCTTAATTTCTATCATATATATATATATATATATATATATATATATATATATATATACTCGCTGAATGACAAGATCCTTGTTTTTATTAATTGTATGGAAAAAATAACATCTATGTCTGAAGATGGTGTATGTATTCACCGAAAGTGCTTGCGAACAATATGAAACGAACATTTAATCCATAGTATAATTGATAAAAACCAGGACTGGCGAGTAGTGGTCAGTAAGTTAATGGCTTCTTAATCTGTTAGCGAAGTGAACGCGCCATTAATTACATTAACATTATTGCTGGACTGCGATCTGATATCATTCTTCCTATATGGCAATGAATACTGAACAACACCCTCAAAAATGAAGTAGAGATTTGTGGTATCGGAGATGTTGTTCTAACTGAAATACGCTGAGAATACCATGGACGAAGCATGCAAGAAATGAGGAAGTTTTAAAGAAAATAGAGACAAAAGGCCTTTTGTACAGGTTGCGATGGATAAATTTCATCTAAATTACGCAAAAATGAAAATAACACTAACATCCCATTTTAACAGAAATATTTAGCAAAACTGCACAAAAATATATTGAAATATTAAAGAGTAAATTTATTCACTAAATCGCAATTCCCTTTAACCATGGCCTCCAGACGACTTCGGAATCTCCTGCATCTCTTCTGGACGATACCCTTGTTTAAGTTAGTCAATGCTGCTATATTCCATGCCTTCAGTTCATTTTTGGTGTTACAATGAGTTTTGTTGGTCTCTTGTTTAAGTGCGCCCCACCCATAATAATCAAGGGGGTTGCAGTCTGGGGAATTTGGTGGCCAGATGTAAAGTGTTATGTGGTCGCAGAAATTGTCTGACTGCCATAATGGGGTTCTCCTGCGTTTGTGGCGCAGAGTCCTGTTGCCGGACATGGGGTTTTCCAGCAGCCCAACTCTTGACCCATGGCAGCACTACCTCTTCAAGGCACTTATTGTAGACCTACGTGTTGAGTCAGAGGCCCTTATCAACAATTTCTGGAGTTCTTTTATTATCAGAACGATCAGAGTGAGTTTTACAAACAGCCGTACACTCTGAAATGTTCGTATTGGAGCTTCCGACGCGAATGCCAATCAGTATAGCATGTCGTTTCCAAATTTCTAGCGGAGTCAATTGCATCATGGTGCTATTTTTCTCGCAGGTGGTGCCCAACTGATCCTACTTTACAGTGTAGTCGACAAAAATAAAATACAAACAGCGTGCATGCGCGAAATTAAAATATAAAATGGTGATTATTTACCTATCGTACCATGTATGTAAAATCGAAAAGAATTCTCACATGATACAAAGGCAAGACGGTCAGAGGAAAAAAATAGTTACCTATCTAATGATCTTGAATAAATTGATTGCAAAACGGAATAGGAATGATAGTTTGGAGACAAACATTGCTAAGAATTACGAGGATAGGAATATGAACGTCCACGTGCTGAAAGTACACAATACATAATTTACTAAGAGTTTTTTAATTTATTTATAATAAGCGAAAATATTTCATGTAAGAGTTTCGAATACTTTTATCTCTAAAAATATTTGCAAACAAGATTGCGGTGTATGTTGTTCGGAGAAGTAATGAATATAGCTATATGACTAAAGACGAATGGCTACAACTCCTTCATAGCTTATTCAATAAGGCATACTCTTAAGGGGGTGCAGGACCACTCATCACCGCCTACTCAACGATGCCGTCTCAACACCGCCGATTCAACAACATCCAAACTATGGAATTTTTTGTTGAATTTTAAAAACAAATAAAAGTAGTTTACTAAGGATGATTTTTTAAAACATAACTTTTTACAACCGAATAAAGTAATTTATTAAGGATCAATTTTAAATAATATGATTTTATTTTTAATTTAAAAAGCCTTGGTCATTTCGAGCCTTGGTCAAAACGCCAGAATTTTATGTTGCTGTGTCTTTAAATAAACTTATCAGATACAAATAAAAGGCCTTTGTGTTCAAATTTTTCTTTTTCTCTTTGACTAAGAATTTCCATTTCTGGTATGATGCAATGTTTGAAAATTAAACATCAGTCAGCCAAATGGGCTGTTGCAACTAATAAATCACTAAGACAAACAGCTAAACTCTACGACTCAAAACCGATTTAAGAGATGTGCAGACAACACCGTTTGACCGGTGTTGAGTCAACGGTGTTGAGTCAACAGAGTTGTGCCAACGGAGTTGGCAGTGTTGAAATGTCCCACACACTGTTAAGGATGAAGGATGCTACTTTCAATGTATTTCTGATCCATTCTACTCGTTTAATGGTCGTAGAATAAATATAAAAAGCTAGACAAATAATATGTGAAATACCATTCAGATATTACATAGTCCTCCCTATAGTCCCCTTCCACCTTAATTGTGTTATTTCAACTTGAAGGCACGTATATTTGCCTTGTAGGAAGCATCTATACTACATTTTTAGCCTCCAGAATGTGGTTTAAAATCTCCAGAATGTGGTTTAATCCAATTCTGAGCAACTTAAGTTCAATGACACTGTATTAATCTACTAGAACAACCCATCCTTATCGTGCATGGTGTCTATAAATAAATGCAAATCATCACGAACCAATCATCAGACAATGTAGAGCAGTTTTCCCAACCTATAACATGTAAACACCATTATGGAACCACAATCAGCCTTGTTGACAAAGGGGGCCTGTGCAACAGCCGAACTCATGAACAGCCTCACTCACAGAATGTGAAATATCAATTAATATAGGTTACGGCAATTCTATGACTGTGGTGCCACCTACCAATGCTTTGACAAGTTGAAAGCCCATAATCTTTTGGCACGTCAGTGTGAATAGATAGATAGATAGATAGATAGATAGATAGATAGATAGATAGATAGATAGATAGATAGATAGATGGAGCAGTTCCAGAATTTGTGGAATTGAAATAAAACGCATGAATCGAATGTAGCATGGACATTTGCCGATACCTTTTGTGAGAGCACCCTTCTGTAATCGGTGTAGACATAGACAAATAGAGTACTTCGAAGGAGATGGAACAAATTGGGTAAATGTTTATCTGCACGAGTAAAGGTAAAATAAATAAGGTAAAATAGTAAAGGTAAAACAGAATCCGTGGCCATATAATCCAAGTGGGTCCGAGTAACTTAAGAATATTAAAATTGACCCACAAAAGAGCGCTCGATGTATTTTTATTTATACAGAGCAATAGATAAACAATCAAGAAAAACCTTTTTATCTCATGTAAGCGATAGACTATTTTGACAGACAATAAAAATGATCGTAAAAAGTAAAAGGTTTGTCACTGATTGATGTTACCTTCATCATCCCGACTCCAAAGTTTCGAAGACGGTCCAGCTGTGAATTACTCTGTCCACTCCTCAGCATTGTGTCTGTATGTCTCTGGGTGTTTGTGTTTCTCTCTCTCTCTCTCTCTCTCTCTCTCTCTCTCTCTCTCTCTCTCTCTCTCTGTGTGTGTGTGTGTGTGTGTGTGTGTGCAATTGTATTATTCAATGAGTTAGTACAATATTATCATGAAAGTACATAGTGCAAGTGACAACAGTTTAATAAGCTTTTCGAAGTCAGCAGTGTGTAGTGGTTCCTTGCAATCCGCTATAGGAAGCATATTGGTGCACACAGAGGAAAACTTAATATGCTGTTTGTCTTTAACGCACTGACGGGGATTTAATGTATACAGCAGTCTACTTTTTTCTCACTTAATCTAAAACAGAACAGATGACACCGTAAGTTAAGAAGGCTCTTGAATTGAGATCCTCTCTTTGTTTCTTTCCGCATACTTTATTTCTCTCCATATTTTATTTTCTTTTCACCTGCAAAATAAAATTGTGTGAATAAAAGTGGAAAATTTTGAGCATGGTTCATTGTTTCTTTTATTCTAAAATAAATTCATGAAAAATTCTGTATTTTGAAAAATGAAAAGTGAATGATTTTGAAAATGAAAAGTGGATGATTTAAAAACCGTTCTGTTTTTTGTAGCTTGACGGCATTTGCTGCGTTTAATTTTGACTATAGGAGGCACGGTGGAGTAATGGATAGCGGCTCGGATTGAGGAATCGGAGAGCCCATTTCGAATTCCAGTCGAATCAAATTACATTCACTTACGTGCTAATATCCTTGGGAAATGTATGAATCCTCTTCTTCTCAAAGTTATGGGTAAATAGCAGGAAAGACCGGGTTCAATATCTTTGGATGGCAGAAAGAAACTTACTGCGGGAAAAAACTACCTCACTCATGTCACTGACTGAATTTTGAATCTCACAAAGAATGAGAAGAAAGATAAAGTGCCTGAAGGAGGATGGAATTATGGTGATTTTCTAAGCATAGCTTAGATGTGGAACAAGGCGGAAATTGAGGATCGATCTCGCTGTTTCCTTGTAATTGATTTAACGGAATAAGCTTGTTAACCATTACACAAGGTCGAAATGTCCAAAGAAGGCTGGAATTATGAAGTTGCTTAAAAGAGGGAAAATGGGTTGAAAATGTATGCAAGGTTATTGTTGTTATTTATTAAAATGAATTGTACTTTAATTTTGGATTTGAATTTAGGCTCAGATAAACATTTAAAATTAAAAATAAGTGTTTTAAATTAAAAACGGACGATGTTATTAAAAAAACGTTTGAAGATCAAGGGGGGTAACTCTTTTTTATATGAAAATCAATAATGAAATTAATGAAATTAATAAAATATGCAGTGATAAAATTAATATACTAAAAATAAAACATAACAATAAAAATAAAAATTAAATTAAATTAAATTAAAAAGCACCCCAACACTGAGAAAATTCTATCAATACCGAGACCAAAAAGATAGGCAAAGAACTAAAAAATCGACGATATAATCTATAAATTGCACAAGCAGCAAACGTTCCTTACAGTGAAACACGACAAGGATGACATCCCACACAACCCCCAATACCGGCTAATGAACCCATTCAAGAATAATATCGGTAAGATAAGCAAGAAAATCTTCGACAGAGCCTGTAAATACACCAGATATGCTTTAGGAATCAACCAGTGGCAGAATACTGCTGACGCCACTGATTGGTTCATTAAATAAATAAGAAAAGCGAATGCTCTTTTCTCCAGTTCAATATTTGCAACTTCTACCCATCTGTCACCGCGAAGCTACTAACGGATGCGATAAACCTGGCCAACATTTACTGCCTCATAAGGAAACAGGACATTAGCATCATTAAATAGGACCAGAAACCCATCCTGTTCCATGAAGGTTCCCTGTGGACCAACCGTACCAATCCTGACTTTAGTATTGCTATGGGTGCAATGCTAAAGTCAGGATTGCGGAAGCTTAACAACGAGTTGCTACCTTATTACTTTGGCTTCTAAGGTTTATCTTCGATATTAACAACACCGGCCTCTATATGGATGACGGAATTATACTCCTACGTAAATGAAGTGCATAAAAAACTGACCGTCTCAGAAAAAAAATAATTAAATTCTTCAAAGACCACGGTCTGAGTACCACTACCAACGTTAAAATAGTCAATTTCCTGAATCTAACATTGACCTATCTAATGGGTTTTATAAACCATATACTAAAGATTTATACAACCATAAACAATCTAACCACCATCCTAGAATACTAAACAATTTACATATAATCGGTTCAATTTAGGTTGTCCATCAACTCTAGCAATAAGCATATTTTGACAAACATAAAGGCAAATATGTAGAAGCACTAGAACATAGTAACCATAAAAATAACCTCGGATTTTTAGCCAATAGCAATAATGACGTCAACAAACCACAATGCTGCAAACACAATATAATATGGTTTAACCCGCCCTTCAGCAAAAATGTTAAAACTAATATCGGATTTTTAAAAAAAATTTAATCCATAAGCACTTCAGTCATTCCCCAAAACAAAGTAAGATTTTCAACAAAAACGACGTCAAAGTTAGCTACAGTTGTTCCAAAAACATCGATCCATATATATTACAGCACAACTGTACCGTTCAAAACAAACACTTCAACAACCTACAAAACAGTAACATCCCCGCAACTAAGGAATGCAACTGCCGAAAATACAAACCCTGCCCATTAAACGGCAGATATCTGACCAAATCGTTAGTCCATAAAGCTGAAATCAAATATGACGACTAGGTCAAGTTTTATGTGGGCTCTACTGAAAATGGAAATCGTGCTTCTACCAAATGACATTAGGCAATATCAAATATAGTAACAGCAATGTCTTCTCTAAATTTTTCTGGAAACTGAAAAGTGAGAATAGAAACCGAACTATTACCTGGGAATGCGTAACGAAAGCTAAACGCTTCATCTTTGTCACCATATTTATTACAGCGTTTCGGCCGTTGTACGCTCCGCGTTGTCCTCAAGGACACATGGCACAGTGGATAAAGGCGTTGGTTAGATCCAGTGACAGGACCCAAAGAGTGTGAGTTCAATACCGGGTTAAGGTAGTGGAGAACTTGCAGAGTCGAATTAATAGGAGATAACTGATAACTGACATCCATTAAACATGGCACGTGGAACTAGAACTGTCTACCCCAGTGAGCGAAATAAAGGGTTCAGTTCGACATTCCAACCACATGAAGATGGCCGGAGCGTACAACGGCCAAAACGTTGTAATAAATATGGCGACAAAGATGAGGACAATAGTCCGAATAATGTAAATAGTGTATTTTTTTTTTTAATATTCGACATTAATTTAACTGAACAACATAAAAATTGCCCGAACATATGTTCGATTTATTAAGTAAAATTAGAACATATTTTTCAACATTATTCTTTTATTTATTTAGGTTGCAATTTTTACCTGCCTTAAAATGGAAAACAAACAAGTATAATATTCGAAAATGTTGTTTATTTGCTCCGGTCTATGATGTAATAATAAATAAACAAATATGCAACAATTTTGACAGATTTTCGCAAAATTCCTTCATAGAGGACAGTTGCCATTTTTACAGCAATTAATGTTTTTTTCTAATTTAGTTAAAACCAAACACCTCAAATGATAAAAGCCGATCGAATATTTTGATCATCCTGATAATACCATTTAATACTAGATAATACTAGTTTGCATTTAATAATAATAATATATATGATATAGTCTAGTATTTGAGGAGGTACGATGGGGTAATGGATAGCGGCTTGGATTGAACTTACTATAACAACATATAAATTGTTATAGTAATGCGTAACGAAAGCTAAACGCTTCATCTTTGTCACCATATTTATTACAACGTTTCGGCCGTTGTACGCTCCGCGTTCGGTCCTCAAGGACACATGCCGCAGTGGATAAAGGCGTTGGTTAGATCCAGTGACAGGACCCAAAGAGTGTGAGATTTTCAACAAAAACGACGTCAAAGTTAGCTACAGTTGTTCCAAAAACATCGATCCATATATATTCTTTTCTTGGCAAAGGTGTGAATCTTCTTCTTCTATGGGTAAATAGCAGGACAAGGTGGATTCTTGGATGGCAACTGGTCTGAATTCAAAGGCGGATGGACGGCACTTTGTGCTACCTTCCGGCAACTCCTGCAACCACGTTGGTACCAAACTGTATTGGTTTATCCTCCTCTTTGGACTCTGCTAGCAAGACCGAGAGGGGGAACTCGACGTCTGGGCAGCCCTAGTTCTCCATATATCCAGCGCAGGCTCGTAGCGCACCGCCCTACTCCATCGTCTCTCGAGACGGACGGATGCCGACGATAGCCTAGTATCAAAATATATATGATAATACTAGATAATACTAGTGTGCATTTACTACTGAAAATATAGTGCAATATGTAAACAAACAAGATAATTATATTGGCGTTCGGAAAGTCAAGAACAGTGGTATATGGTTAAATTTAAAAGATTTCTACCTTTGATCTTGGTAACCTAATCGAAAAGACAGGTAGCCGAGAATAAGTCATGAACCGTAGATTTGCTTCCTTTGTTACTACAAAACAATCACCTAACACTATCCTATTCAATTATCCAGATCTTTGTCCCCCAGAAAAAATAAATATATACTAATTCATAATGGACGCAGATTAAAAAACAAATATTGAGCTGTCAGAACAAAATCAAGTTCGAAGCGTTTAATAGTCCTGGGTAAGACAATAAACTACATCCATCAGCAAGGTGGGAGATTAGAGATTTTGAGGAGCGTGAAACCACCTCTTAATTGTTGTTGTTCCAAGGTACACCCTGATCGGGGGGGGATATTACCTGCTAGGTTTCCAGCTATGGGCAAATATTCAAATTCCAAACAAAAAACAAATACCATGAAAGTATAAAAATACATTTTCAAGGTGAAGATGCTAGAAATATATTTTATATAAAAAATACCAAAAACACATATTTATAGTAGAATTACCAACGATACATTGTATAGCAAAATGATCGACAAAACATTTTATCTGCAGTTGAAGCCATAAAATGTGTTCAAAATATTTGATTTTAAGCATTAGAGGTGTTGATATGCCGCTAAGCAAAATCAACCAACCAAACAAAGCGTTTATAAAAAAAAATTGATCATTTTGGAATTAGGAAATTTATTCGAAGAGAATTTTGGTTGCATCAATTTTCACCAAAGCAATGAAGAATTGAAGGAAAAATGGGCGCTTAACAGATCGCAAGTTCACTAACAACTGTTGTCAGACTAATCCACTTGGCAGACGACATAAATAGCTACATGAGGAGAATACCAAATTATTCTAAGCGAATATCGGAAGAGACGACGGTCAACTTTCGTAAGGAATAGCCATCGGCCAAAGCGAAATGGTTAAAGGAGACAAAATTAGTCCTAATAAGTAAAATGAGAAACGAAGTCGATGACAGATGAATGAGACTATTCTAGGAACACAATTAGCGGACATTGCTTCTTAAGCTGACAACAAGAAGAGAATTACTTGCAGATACTGACCTTCCAACCTTACGACTAATGAATGATATAATTACTGAGTGAATCTGACTCGTTCTCAAAGTGCAAAAAACAGTTATGCATTCCAATCTACTTGGAAACTAAAATCAAAGATGATTACCGTTTTTGCATTTACCTACTTTTTACCTGCAAAAAAGATATTTTTATTTATTTCATTATTTGGCGAAAGAAAAAGTGTAATACAAAATTAAAGTGGTATTAGTATCAATATATATATATATATATATATATATATATATATATATATATATATATATATATGTATATGTATATTTATATATATATATATATGTATATGTATATATATATATATATATATGTATATGTATATATATATATATATATGTATATATATATATGTATATATATATATATATGTATATATATATATATATATGTATATATATATATATATATATGTATATATATATATATGTATATATATATATATATATATGTATATATATATATATATGTATATATATATATATATATACATATATATATATATATGTATATATATGTATGTATATATATATGTATATATATGTATGTATATATATATGTATATGTATATATATGTATGTATATATATATGTATATATATGTATGTATATATATATATATATGTATATATATATATGTATATGTATATATATATGTATATGTATATATATGTATATATATATATATATATATATATATATATATATATATATATATATATATATATATATATATATGCTTTTTTACTGTCAGATGTTTGATAGAAATGACGATAGCACAAAGGATGGTTCCAATTATTGTATGGCTCTGCATTTTGGGTTTTGAAATATTACTTTTTGTTAAAAGTTGGATTTTTTAAAGAGAGTATGTGTGTGTGTGTGTGTGTGTGTGTAAAATAATGTTAACTGGTTGTGGTCGCAGCATTTAATGAAGTTTTTTTTTCTTTTCGGGGTTATTGACTGGTTATGTGAACGGAGTTTGAAATAGTTGTTATTCGAACTTATAGTAAGTTCAAAACTTAATTATTACATTTTTTTTAACTCCCTCGCGTACAGGCATGTATATGTTTGTTCTGGGGCATCTGTAGACTGCAACTAGACTCTCCAAGAAATTACCTGAAAGCTCTCTCTTTGAAATAATTTATCTGGAAATCAATCTCGGTATTGCTCACTGGTTTTTTGCTTTATATTTTTGATTTTTTTTGTTTTTTTATTCTCTTTTTTTTTAAATATCGCCGGATCCATACTCCTCCTCCTCTTTCTCTTGAACAGGAGTAGAGGCTCATCTCTTGTTTCCTGTTTAGGAAGGGGTTCCCGTGTCCTTTCCATTTCTTCTGGGGTGCTGTCATTTATTTTTTGGGGGATATGCGTAGATGGTGGTTACGTCTCTTCATACTGAGGGTACCCTAAGGCCATACTATGTTGTAGTCTGCGCCAGTTACCTTCCTGCACATGTTACATTAGACGACCGACTGCTACTATTACCCTAAACCATTCCTTACCAAAATAACACATCATAAACAAGCAAAAATATAAACCTACACCAGCTCAACAAAAAAACACCAAACCCCTTAACCTTTCTTTTTGCAATATTTGTGGTATTCCTACCAACTTTTGCGGTGGGAAATCGTTCCGCTTCGAAAATTCTCCAGGCATCCTAGCTCTCTGTGAAATTAATCTAAACTCTTCAATCTCCACCTCTGATTTCTCGTTTCCCGGTTACCTTTCTCTCCTTAGAAAGGACTGTAATGTCCACATGCATGGCTTATTTTGGCGAACATCTCTCGTTGGCTAGGGAACTCACTTTTGAATATCCAGACCATTCTTACAAGTGTCTCCGTCTCTCTTTACTTAACTCAGTCAACTATCTCTTCTTTCTCTACCGTTCCCCTTCTTCTCAGGACTGTTGCGTGCTAGATAGCATTTCCGATAATATAGAAAAGGCCATCTCCCTCCACCCGTTTGCAAATATATTTGTGTTAGGTGACTTTAATGCCCACTATACCATGTGGCTTAAACACCCTGTCATTTAAATAAAACATTATATGTACACAAAACGGATCTTTTGCAAAACAGTCAATGCATTAGTTGCTCAAGTTTAACCATATTTTCTATTAAAAAATAGAAAATTAATGAAAAGAGAAAGCATTTTCCTAAGACGAAATGGTATAGAAAGTGCTTGAATCGCAAGAACATCCAGAGTAAATTTGCTTGCAGTTTTTTGGAACATTTTACCTATCTTGGCTGACCTTTATCATTACAAATTGACATACTTAATAACAAGTGTGATATAGATACTAGTAACTAGATATAAATAGTATAAATAATAATATTGCGTGTGTATAACTACGCTTTGAGTGTGTGTTTGAGTGAGTGAGTGATTATCAGTGAGTTAATGAGTGTGAGTGTCTGAATGAGAGTGTGCGTGTGTTTTGTTTTGTTTTTTGTTTTGTGTGTGTGTGTGTGTGTGTGTGTGTGTGTGTGTGTGTGTGTGTGTGTGTGTGTGTGTGTATGTGCGCGCGCACGTGAGTGTGTGTTTGTTGTAGACTTTGCTAAGTTTTGGTAAAATACTTATTTGAACAATTAATGCAGCACCAAGTTGAGCCAACTTAATTTTGAAACGTGAAGTGCGTTCCAATGTCTATAATATAAAGAGGAAACTTTGTGTGTGTGTGTGTGTAAGAGAGAGAGAGAGAGAGAGAGCGAAAGAGAGTGAGTTAGCGAGTGAGTGAAGAGTTATCGAAGATTTTCTCAAAAACTAGTATAACTATAAATATTTTAACCGAGCATAACCTGAGGAAGGGTTGGAAATATGTATTTCGACCCCCCCGACACACACACACACACACGTTTTCTATTTCTAAATTTAAAACTATTAAATTAGGTACCTCCAATAATTCACTATAAATCAGTATAGCATAAGTATAAAAGGCCCCAAACTTAATAAAAACAAAGTTTTATCGTCAAAACGTTTATGTTATTATTAAGAGGAAAGAACAAACTAATTTTTAATTATTTTTTTTAAATTTTTCCTTCTTTCTAACACGTTCTAAATTTGGGTAAAAAATCTGGGGGGTTGGGGGGGTCAACTTTGTACTACTTGTGGTAATGCCATATTAGTGTAGCAGTTTCCAGGGGAAAACCCATTAATTTGAAAATTCTTGCAAAAATCAAATAAGTGTCTGATTTTAATGAAACTTTCAGAACTTATTAAAAAGTGAATGAATTTATTTCTGAAAGTTTTATTTTTAAAAAATGTTGGTAAAAATATTTTTTTTACATCTTTATACCCTCCCATAAATTAATTTTATGAAATTTTCTAGAATTTCAAACAGTTCGCAAATTGTTTTATATTACTTATAAGCACGAAACCTCATTTTTTTTCACAACTACTGCCAACTTTTGAAAAATCAGCTACAAATCGTAAAATAAAAACTGCAATAAAACTATCCAATTATTGAATTGGATACGCTTGTATTTGCTTTTATAAATAATATTCATTAAGGACATTATTAGCGGAAGAAAAGAAATTCGATGAATAAAGAATTTTTACAAGAATTGTTTACATTTTTCTTTTATCTTTTTTTCATTTTTCTTTAATTTTAAAAAAATGTTTTAAAATTCTTCCAAACAGAGAACGCTGTAGATTATTAAGATTTTTTTTTACCATAATTAAAGATATTTTTGTGAGTCAAAATGTTATATTTTTTTTAGTATATCTCGTAAGTGATATTATGGTTAAAAGGTCACGTGTTTCAAGGCTTGTCTCCTCCTCAGGGAAAGCCCCATGACATATAAAGCTCTTCGGCTTATCTCACTCTCAGTTATTAAATTACAAATTAAAGTGAGATAATAAAATTATCTCATTTATCAATTTAAACAATTAATAACTGAGTGAGATATTTTAATTATTAATATAATAATATTTTTATTAATTATTATCGCAATTATTAAATTAAATATGTAATGCCTTAATGTAATATTAATAACTATTAAAATTATTTATCATTATCTTAGCTATTAAATAATGAAATACCATTACAGAGGTAACTCAATGATGTAAGAAATATTTATAGTATTTTAAATTATTATAAGAAACAAAGAAAACGTTATGTCAATGTTGGTGCACCATACTAAACCTGTCAACACATTCAACCATCAAATTATCGATGGAGACGTGAAAATAACAATACACCGAGGTCAGGAAATGTTTGACTCGAAAATTTTATGCTATAAGTAAGTCATATTTGTTTCAGAACAGATTAATATAACTTTAAATTTGCTAATTTTACGAAAGTAACGTTTCAGAAATGTATATCTTATTTTAGCGGGATTTTCAAAAAGGAAAAAGAAAGTTTTATCTAAATTTCTTTAAAAACTTTAAACATGGCCGTTTCGATTGGTTTTTCGGAAGAATCGACTAAAAATCATTTAAATTTCTATTTGAAATACTCCACAGTATTTTTTCTGGAATTAGAAAATTTAATCCTTTAGCTTTCAATAGAAGCCGGGGAAAAAGCTTCAAAAATGATTTTTCCTTTATGAAAAATACATTTAAACCTTAGGTATACCGAATTTTTGGTGGTACCTATAATAAATGCTTTACTTTCTAAACCTTATTATAAGTTTTAATCGACTTTAGCATAATAATACGTATGTGTATATCTCTTTGAGGTACAATGTAAATATGTGTTGTTTTTGGTTCTGTTCCATTTCTCTGTTTGCATCGGTTGATTGATACTCAGGTTGAATGTCTTTAGAAAATTTGAAAATAAATTCATAGTTTTCTATAATGAACGTTATTGGTAAAAATAATTGACTGATACTTTTTGTCCTCTTGACTGACAATTCAATAGTAAAAAAAGTGCTTAAGAAAAAAGTAAGAAAAGACAGAAAACAATCGAACTGTAATTAATTAATTAATTAATTTTCTCATAGACAATTATTACTGGCGGGGCTTCGATCTTTCCTCTCTGACCCATACTAGTGGCGTCTTGTAAGCAAGTCTAAATGAATACTTAATGAGATATTTTGTACGTGAGGATGCAGAAAAGTTATCTGACAAAATATAATTTATTTGGGAATACTTTCTCGGTCAAATCGAGAACATTTCAGCACCCACAAAGGTAGAGATCATCGTTCAAGCTCATTTAAATATTGGCGCAGCTCTTCTCTTCTCATTAGGGCCAACTTGGTTTGTCGAATAATTCCAGAAGCATAGGGTTTTCGAGACCAGGTTAAATAGTTTTCAAATTCAGATTTTCATAGCAGACTGCCCATCTCACTTGAATGAAGCGATACAATCTTTTCACCCTATCTGTCCTCGTTTGGTCTTGTTCCGTATTAGATTAAACTAAGTAGATATCAAAGAGTTTAAACAAGTAAATTACGTAAGTTAATAACTTTAATAAAAACATTCTTTATCTGACTTACAGGATTATCAAACATGATATATATATATATATATATATATATATATATATATATATATATATATATACTCGCGGTTTAACGATTGCGTCGAACATGAAACAGCCTGTTGCCTCTGAATGTTGACTTCAATGGTCACTTTTATCTCTACATACGCTCTATCTCTGATATTGAGTACTTTATCCCATAAATATAGCACAACTTAAAATTATATTTGCATATATATATATATATATATATATATATTTGCATATATATATATATATATATATATATATATATATATATATATATATATATATGGGGGTATTATTATCATGAAATGTTCGTCTTTCATACTAGATACTCCTTAAAATAGAATACAATTAGAATGTCTTGTTGGGAAATTGTAATTTGTGGGATGATGACAAAAACGACCTCAGTCTATTGTTAACTGGGGCAAAGGATGCTTTGATAATTTTAATGCATCCAAAACTAGAATGTTCTCTATTAATAATCTGAGAGACCCCCCTCTCCGCCTTCAATCAGCATGGCTAATACTAACCTCCTGCCGTAAAGTTGCCTCCCTGTGCCTTTTCCATAAATACTTCCATGCCAATTGTATGTATTTAAGCACATGTACTAGACTGGTGACGAAGTCTCACCAATATACTGTTGAATTGGCTAAATCTAACCGTAAGTTCTATGCTAGCAGTTTCATTTCTCGTACTTGTCGATTGTCTTCCGGTTCCATGCTTTCTAGCAAACTTTAATCTCCAAGCCTTAAAATAAAATTTTAGTTGCTTTCTACTGTCTTCCTGGTTTCTCCTTAGTAATGCTTCTGTTTTCTAATTCTTCCACATTCAGTAACCCCTTGTCTCCTAGTTTGGTTTTACTGCTTTGTTTAGAGTGAAATCGAAAAAAAAATGAAATTCATATCAAGTAAACTTATGCATTAAATCATGATCACTGACAATGATCTTTGTTTACAATGATTGCCAATGGTGAAATAAATTCGAAACATAAATCCTGTAAACAATTAATAAAAAGCGAAAAAACATAACATAACTCAAATAACACACCAGAGACAAGATGTAGCGACAGTCACCCTGACAAAGGAAATGACAAAGAGATCGATGCAGGAAAAGAAGAAATCCACACTGTGTATCAGAGAATTGGTAAAACGTAAAAGTGATCCCTGTCAATGGGAAGTTACAATATGTAAGAAATAAAGAGATAACAAAACACAACCACCTCATATATGAGAGGACAAAAACAGTAAACAAAATGATTATAGTGCTGAAATAAACCTCAACCAGCAGTAACAAGACATGGGTTAGAGAAATAAAATTAGAAAGACAAATTTCAAAACTACAAAGATCCAAGGCTATAGAATATCAGCAGCAGTGAAATAAATATATACCAAAAATAGATTGGCTCAAAAACGCAATATTAAAGCGGTACAAATTTACCCAATTGAGCCAGATCAAGCCAAAAATGGAGTACTGTTGCCATATTTGGGCGGGAGCTGCCCAGCCCTCACTTTCCAGTTTTGATAGAGTTCAAAAGCGTCTCCGTTGGAGTAGAATTATTTTCCACACTCCAACATCTCCCTCTCTCTCTCTCTCTCTCTCTCTCTCTCTCTCACACACACACACACACACACACACACACACACGCACACACACACGCACGCACACAGGTGGGAGGTGGCGAGTCTCTCACTGCTCTATTTCTATGGAAAATCTTCACCGCTACCACCCGCCATACCACTTACACAGTAGCAAACCACCCATATTCCCTCCGTATTCCGTCGGCGAGAAGTAAGTTCGACTCAAACAGCCTCTTCACGCGAACTACTGCCCTGTGGAACAGACTCCCAAGAGGATGTTTTCCCGATCACTACAATCTTAACCTGTTCAAGTCAAGATTTAACCGTTATCTTCCACTCTTATTCATATAAACTACCCCTTAACGTAACCCTCTACCTCGAGTGGCCCGCGGGCCTTGTACACGGTGAAACTTACCGTAATATATACGCAAACGTGTACTGTCCAAAACTACGAAAATTGGAAGATGAACCTAACCAATGGTTGAGAATCTTTATCACACGTATCAAAAAAAGGAATGTTTTAGAGAGACCTCATATTTCCAATAGTATACATCATGGCACTGATAGCACTGAATCTAGTCTTAAGAAACTATGAAAGGTGCCAATTCTCCAAGAATCGAGTCATATACTAAAACAACTATGTTGTTATCGGTAAAAATCCGGGACAGTTCTAGAAAATATAAATCACAAAATACTTTAAGATTTCAACACCCAGACCGATAAACCCATCCAGGTGAAAATAACGGACCTGTTGATCGCAAATAAGAAAAAATCTTTGCAATAGGTGTGTCAGAGAACCACAAAGTCAATGTAAATGACAATGTAAAGTTTTTAAAAATACAAAACATTTCCCGATAGCTGAAACTGACGTGAATTGTAATGGTTAGAGTAGTGCCTATCGTAGCAAGCGCACTTGGAACCGGGCCAAAAGTATTGGAATTCAGATTAAACGATGGAAAAATTGATATTGTATTTAAGTGAATTCTGAGAAAATATCAAGAAGAGGGTCAGAAAGTTGAAGAAACATGTTGTCATAAACTCATATTTTCTGTGATCAAATGAATGATAGTAGTAGTACTAGTAGTAGTACTAGTAGTAGTAGCAGCAGTAGTAGCAGCAGTAGTAGCAGCAGTAGTAGTAGTAGAAATTTAAAAGCTTAGAATGATGATGTCAGTAAAAATCGAAAGAGATTTAGCAACAGAAATCGATGAGCAACAGAACCATTTCCCCAAGAAATGCATTCGACAATTGCATTGGCGATATTTCGTATTTTATTTTTTTCCATTAGATCGAAAGGATTTTCTTATATCTGTGATGCAACTTCTCTTGCCAATCGGCAGCGCAATTTTGCAACCACTTGATATAAATTCACACCTGATTGATTCACATAATATTGCTATATGTTGACCTTTCCATTATTTTTTCATTAATGCGATGATATATAATCGATAACTATTGTGTCGATGTGAATATATTCCGTTATGATTGGAGAGTTAATTTAATGCCAACCTCTTACTGTCGACAACTACTTTATAGATTGTATTGTGTTGTCAAAGGTGACTAAATATACAAAAGCAATAAGACTTCAATTGAGCGTAACCCACATGCATAAAATGTACGTAGTGATTGTGTATATCTTGATCATGTGGATGTGTATATGTAAGCGTTTGTTCTGTGTCAACAACAGTAAGTGTGAGTAAAATAACACCTGAATGTGACATTTGAAATGTCATATTGTTTACCACTGAATAGTTCGTTTTCATCAAGTTGACCGCTTTCTAACACAGCCTCGCAAGTATCAAATGTCAGGCGCTTATGGCAAGGGTTATGCAGTGACAACAATAACGCCCTGCTTCACAGAAATTCATTCACGAATTTGATTGGTTATGAAGGCTATAAATAAATGGCAGAATTCGAGGGGATTTTTTTTTTTTTATCATTGAAAGATTTGTTATTGACAACAACACTGTTAATAATTTACGGCTGTTCGAATCCGTCACAATCTTTTTTACGGAAATTGTTCATATCCATGTCTATTCACACACGCGTACTGTATATCGTTGAAAGCGTTCTCATTCGACCCTCAGCAAAAACAACCAATCATTTGCTGCACAAAATGTACTATTACCACTACTACTGCTATTACTACTAATGCTACTACTACTACTACTACTACTAATACTACTACTAATAATAATAATAATAATTACAAGTTTTTGGAGTCCGTCTACTCAGGTTTTTGTAGTTATCTGAGTGTCGGGATTCCAAACATTTAACAATACATCTTTTAAATGAAACATAAAAAAGGTTATTCTCCGAAGAAAAAGTACAAGCAGAACGTCGGTTGAAATAATATTTATATATTCTTTTCAGAAATATACAATAGCAATAAAATGTTCAATTTCTCTCGCAGTGAACTTTGTTTTATCAGGTAATTAA
Source organism: Acanthosepion esculentum (assembly GCA_964036315.1). Classification (NCBI taxonomy): domain Eukaryota; kingdom Metazoa; phylum Mollusca; class Cephalopoda; order Sepiida; family Sepiidae; genus Acanthosepion; species Acanthosepion esculentum. Next base: position 99,168,083 of record OZ038476.1, read on the forward strand.
TTATTCGTATGGCGACGTGAAATGTGTGGATAGACTTATTTTATGACGGTCAGCCTAATCTGCTTGTGAATTCCTGGAAAATGGCTTAGCAGGCGGCTGCTGGTCAACCCCTTCTATAGTGCCCTTTTCTATTCGCTCCTTTTACTGACAACCATGCATTCTATCTTCTTATGATTAATGTTTACTCCTTTATTCTGTCTTTTACCACCTGTAGTTTCCTTTCTGTGTCTGCAACACTGTGCCATCTGCATCCGTTATGTTTTCATGAGTGTGACCGCCAATAATGAATCCTGGTAGGACTTGTAATTCTTTCAGAGTCGCCTCACTATAAAGTCCGTTGAGAATTTTGTCTTATGTATGACAATTTAGATTACATTAGCTAGCGCATTCATTTATATATTAGTATATACAGTGTAACCCGGATATAAGAGAGTTGTCGGGACCGGAGAAGAAGTATCTTATATCCGGGTTTCTCTTATATCCGAGTTTATCTTATATCCGGGTTTCTCTTATATCCGGGTTTTGTCTATTTTGTTTAGGTAAGTATGGCTCTAATTTGGGACCAGATGAAATCTCTCTTATATCCGGGTTTCTCTTATATACGGGTCTCTTATATCCGGGTTACACTGTACGACGCATGCAATAAAATCAATCAGTATTGAAAACTAAGATCAAATTATCTTTTTTTTTTCTTTTTCTTCTGCTCTTTCTAAGAATGTTGAATTATTGTCCATTTCAAGATTAGATTTTCCTTATTTGAACTCAATAACTAAATCAAACTAAATATAATGGTCAAGAGAATGAAATTTAAAAAATATAACAGCCCGCTTATATAAGAGATGATAGTGAGCCAGTGATTCTCTCCCAAGAGACAAAATATAAACAATGTACATGTTAAATCACACTTACCAGAATACTTACCTTGCACATGACGGGTAGGGTTATCATCTCTCAGTTGCGTCTCTGTCTTCGGGCAGGGTGCGGCTCAGTTGTGTCTCTGTCCGCGGACTGAGCTGCAACTGGGGAAAACATACTGAGAGGTGACCGGTCCTGTGAAAGAGCTGTCCGCGGCTGTACCCCCTCATTGCACTAGAGAGGGAGAATCGGTAGTCATATCCATGGCAGCGCAACCGACGGTTGAGGGGGCTGGGCAATTTTGTGCCCTGACCCGGGTATACGCGCTCGGGTTCCCCACATTAAACCCGACGTTGTGTCACATCACATAAATAATAATTACCAGAATTTGTACAAACTAAATGCATATATTTTCTCCCTTCTACCTCTCGTCATCATCCGGTAAGCGATTGTACTAAACAGGAAGTAAAAGATAATAATAACAACAATAATAATAATAATCCTATTATAATTGTGCTTGTCCTTTCATTCTTTATTTTACACGGCCGTTATACTCTGCCAATACCTCATAAATAATGAACTATTCCGTTTTGATTGCGCGGAAAGAGTGCAAAAGACTCTACTTGGTTTCAGTGAAAGAAAGAAAGAAAGAAAGAAAGAAAGAAAGAAAGAAAGAAAGAAAGAAAGAAAGAAAGAAAGAAAGAAAGGGATGGGAAGATAGATGTGTTTAACATCTCCTGTTAATACCTCATAAATAATGGACTATTTCGTTTTCCTCGCGGGGAAAGATGAGAAAGAACACTACTTTAAGTGAGAAAATGAAAGAAAGAAAGAAAGAAAGAAAATGTTTAATGGTTGTTTCAGTGAAATGGAAAAAGTTGTTAATTCTAAATCTTTTCATCTGTATTCACTTCTTAAAATA
>OZ038476.1:99174859-99214859 GCA_964036315.1 Acanthosepion esculentum
TAATTTACCACCTTCACATGTGAGTTATTCTGAGTTCTGGCAGGAGGTCTATGATTGCACTGAATGCACAGATGCAAATGAAGTAGAGGAAGAACATGCCAAATTGTGACAAAAGCTGCTTCATTTCCTATCTAGAGTAGAATTAGCCGAGCAAATAGATCAAGTGCATTTTCGGCGGATCAAGACTTAACTTCCTCTTTCTTCAACTCGATTATCAGGTCATCTTCAACGTTCAAACAATTTACTTCTAGTTTAGCAAAAGCTCACCTACTTCGCGGCCCCGATGGCAAATTGAAATCTTGCAGGAATAATAACGAGTGGAGATAATAAAGCTATTCCTATTTATCAGACACCTCCGAGAATATGCTTAATGGCGACAAATCCCTTTGACTGTTTATCTTCAAAATGTGATCAGTAGTAAGGTCAGCGGGCAGGTGATTTGTATATATAAAATTATATTCTATAACTGATTCAATAAATGTTATTACTAAGTATTGGAAAAACAGCAGTGTCTCGTATACAAAGAAAGTGATCTAAGTTATATATATATGAGATAACGATATATATATATATATATATATATATATATATATATATATATATATATATATTATTCTGATATTATCGGACTGAATCGCGGTCGATCCCAGCGTGCGGCACCTTTGGAAAGTGCTTGAAAACCATACCACGGGTTGACCCAAGTCTTGTGAGTGAAATTGAGTAGACGGAACTCTTGTGGGTCGTCGATAGCTGTGTTAGCACGAAACCATACGTCATCGTGGCCGAGGGCTTGAGCGTGCTGGCATTGTTCAAATTGTTAATCACGCTAGATAACACGCTCATTCCCAGAAAATAATAAACAAGAACACGCTACCGCCCCTGTCTAAATCATTGGAGTTCTCTGTATCCTTGGAAACACAAATTATGAATGTATGTGCCTTTAAAACTCAGTAGATTTCAAAATAAGTTATTCCAAAATTCGCTTGAAGATGAAACAGAACTAATGCTTTTGATTTAATTATATAATTGAATTTGAAATTTTAGTTTCTGTTTTCGAAACATGGTAATTCCTGTATAGTGATGAAACGATATGTTTAAATCAGTTAATTTATAATATTTATGCTCTGTAAATTTACATAGAGCACTTATTTGAAAAAATAAAAATATCAATAAGAACACCGGATTATATATCTTAATGTTCTTTCTTTTTTTACTGTAAGATATATATATATATATATATATATATATATATATATATATATATATATATATATATATATATATATATAGACACACACACACAATACAGTTCAAATGTAATTTTTTTTAAATAGACTCAAGAAGTAGTTGTTTTGTACTTTAAATAAGGGAAATTATTATACATGGTTAAAAACATGTGAGATGATTTTTTATTAGAAATTTCATGATGACAAAAAGAAAAAAACATTTTATGATTAAATTTTGCTTTCGCCAAAATATCCTCCTTTAGACTTTGTCATTCATTGCAAAAGTTTCTCAAAGTATAAATTTGATAATTCATTACATTCTTTTTTCATTAACTCTGAGAACTCGTTTTCTTTTTTCTTTTCTGTTTTTTTCAAACTTCTGTCAAGGTTATCCGATGTTAATTCTGGGGATGACTTCAAACTTTTGAACTATAGTGTATATACCGTATATTTCCGCGTATAAGTCAACCTTAAAAAATAATAATTAAAATAGGGGGTCGTCTAATACAACAATTACAAAAAGCTAGCATTTCATCCTGTGGTATATCGGCACTGGTAAGTAGGCTAGTATGCTTGCTCCCTGGATCGCTGTCGGCTAACAACTGTCTCGGTATGGTAACTACCGATGTAAATATTTCTAGCTGAAACCAGTTCACATTATAATACTGTACTACAGTTATAAATATCATAAAACTACTTTTACTTCTTGATTTCACATTAAAATGCAATATTCAAGAGACGATTATACAACAATTTGCAAAAGTTCCGCTGAGCAACGCGCACAAATAACAAGTAACGTAAACCAATCATTGATTCTTGATTTGTCGATTTATGGGTGCCTTTGCCACCAAGGACTATTTCGCATTGTCGTGTTAAATAATATAAAATCTATATTTATAATTAATATTCTTTATCATTGTGATGTTAAATTGCCACAATATTTAGTATAACATGCAAATACTATTTTCTACGCTATTTTTTGCGGTGTTATTTCTCATTACAGAATTAAAAAAACATAAGACAGCCACATGTATAATTAAAAACCTTCAAAATTAGTATGTTCATCACCATGCAAAGAGCTCAGCATAAACATCGTCATTTACAGTTTTGTTATATGAGTCCCAGTCGGTCGTCTCTATACGACGGATATCAGATAAAATCACGAACATTTACCTAGATTTGGGGTCTTGTCTTGTCTATAGTTCGTGGAGATATACGATACATATATATATATATGTGTGTGTGTGTGTGTGTGTGTGTGTGTGTGTGTGTGTGTGTGTGTGTGTGTGTGTGTGTGTGTGTGTGTGAAAAATAGTGCCCAATGTTGTTAAAAGTGATCGAATAAAACTAACATGGATAAATTCAATGCCGACTTGGAATATATATATATATATATATATATATATATATATATATATATATATATATATACATATATATATATATATATATATATTCCAATATATATATGACATGGCAGCCAACAAGGAAAGCGACACTATAACTTTCAGGAAGAATCTTGTTTTGCGACAAATAACTAAAGCTAAGAATGAAACTCAACATATAAATAATGAAATCCAAAAACATACTACAGTACTAAAAAACGCTTTAACTGAAACTGAATATAATGAAGCACAATACCACATCAATATCAGTATTAACAATGATGAACTTGACCAGCGACAATTAATTACAAAAAAACTGTGCAACTTATACCAAGGAAATATTCTACTTCCCAACAACCAAGATAAATACATAAACTTATCAGCTCACATATTAACGGATGATCAAAAGGAATTTTTAAATCTGGGACCAAATTGCCACCTCCAACCTAAATTCGACCTTCTCAAAAAGAAGACTGAAATTGAAATATTACACCAATCATTATATCAACTGGAAAAAGACAAATTGATAATACTCCATCCAAACCTCAAAGATCTTCTCAAGGTAGAAGGTTTAAAAGATTATATTCCACGTAATAGAAACAAGAACATTCCAACAAAACTCAAAATTGCTGCTACAGAATTAAAACACAATCCTAATATAGTAATCAGAAAGGCGGACAAATCCAATATTTATGTCATTTTGGATAAACTGGATTATCACAAAAAACTTCAGCACCTAATTGATGATCGTACTAAATTTACAAAATTGAATAAGAACACTACTGAAACCCTGAAGAAATATATTAATAAGCTTATAACAGCCAACAATGCAGCAGCAGGATCCTTGAAAATAAATAAAATTATTGGCGATTACCAACCCGGCTACCTATATGGTAATGTCAAAATACACAAAACAGGTAACCCATTACGACCTATCATATCTCAAATTCCAACATGCATATACCAATTATCAAAATTTCTCAACGACATTATTACCCCATATCTCCCTACTAACTATAGCATTAAATCTACCCACGAATTCCTCCAAATTCTTAAAAACACAAAATTACAAACAAACCAAGGCATTCTTGCGTCACTTGACGTAGAAAATTTATTTACAAATGTTCCCGTCTCTGAAACTATCGATATTATCATTAATTCTGTGTATAAAAATAATTCAATTCCACCTCCATCAATCCAATCCAATATTTTAAGGAAACTACTGCTTGCATGCACTACTAAAGTACCTTTTTATAGCCATAATGGTACTATCTACACACAAACTGACGGAGTAAGTATGGGAAGCCCTCTCGGGCCGTGCTTCTCTAATTATTATATGGCCTATATCGAAAACAAGATTTTTACTAAAGTTGTTAAACCTAAAATATACGTTCGTTATGTTGACGATATTTTTATTTTGGCTGATAATAAGAAAGAAATAGAAAATCTGAAAACTACATTTCAACAAAACTCTGTCCTAAATTTTACTTATGAAATTAGTGAAAAAAATAAACTTCCTTTCTTAGATGTTCTCGTCGATTTTAGTAATAATACTTTTAAAACTTCTGTTTATAAAAAACCAACTAGCAAAGACTCTTGTCATCTTAATTTCTCTAGCGAATGCCCTCTTAGGTATAAAATAGGTGTTATTAAGAATTTCCTCACGCGAGCGCACGAGAACTCATCTTCACGCACGCTTTTCTTTAATGAATTAAAAAATATAAAGCAAACGCTGATCAATAACGGATTTCCTAATCAATTGTTGGATTTCCACATTAGGCGTTTCTTGTCCAAAGTAACTAATAGCAACGGCGAGAATCGAAACATAAACAATAATATTAATATTTTTTATAAAAATCAAATGAACGATAACTACAAACAGGATGAATGCCGAATGAATAACATTATAAAAAAATACATAGCACCAGTTGATAATAGCAAAAAAATTAGATTAATTATTTATTATAAAAAATTTAAAACTTGTAACCTTATAGTTAAAAATAATAATTCACCTCCTACAACAAAATTAAATAGAGCAAATATTATTTACGAATTCAAATGTCCATTAAGGAATTGTATTCCTCAAGAATCAACTTTCGTAAATAATTATATAGGCCACACTACAAATCGTTTAACACGCAGATTAACCCTACACCTTTCTGACAATAGCTCAATTAGATCTCATTTAAATATTCATGGAGACCTACCGGACACTATTCGGAATATACTTGTCGAAAACACTAATATAATAGCATCATCCACTTGCAAAAAAAGGCTAAAAATAATGGAAGCCTTACTTATAAAATTAAACAAACCAACCCTTAATAATATTAACTTTGAACATGGACATAATATCTTGACCGTGTTTTGAAACAAAAAAATGAATCACTTTATAAAACACACACAAACTATTTCTAATTCTAACAGTTGAAATATAATCCTTGATAATGGCTAAAAGTATAGCCGAAAGCGCTCGGAAAAGAACATTCGGACAATTTTTGTATAATTTATCCTCTGAAAAGAAAACCGTTATTAGATCGCACGAGAAATTATATAAAAAACTAAATAAAAGCACCTTGTCAGTCGTTTTTAATGAAATGTGCTTGAAAGAAGGATTGCTGCCTAAATACACAAATATATATATATATATATATATATATATATTATACACTGTTACATTAGAACATGTAAATAACATGTTCTAATGTAACAGTATAATAAAAAAAAATTTCTCTACTCTTGTATTGAGCCCTGTTTTAAGTTAAGGTTCTGAGCGTTAGAATTTTATTCTTCGTTCTTTTATATATGGTTATATATATATATATATATATATATATATATATATATATATATAATATAATAGTATAATTATATATATATATATATATATATATGTATATATATATATATATATAATATAATACTATAATTATATATATATGTATATATATATATATATATATATATATGTATATATATATATAACGTGTTCTTTCCTATTTCACTGCATACCTGCATACATATATATATATATATATATATATATATATATATATATATATATATATATATATATATATATATATATATATATATATATATATCGTACTGGTCTTAATGCAGTAGTGCTCGATGTAATATAACATAGCTATTAAGTATATATTAATAAATATACATATTATTCCTTACCGGTAGCAAGACTTGGAGTTTCATGCACAACGCAATCTTCAAGTGCTGAGTAGAGACTAATCGTTACATAATTTAAATTTTAATAGAAATACCTTGTTGCCACAATGTTGGTACAATTCATATATTATACGAGTATTACAGGTTTTTATATTTTTAAAAATTGTATTTAAAATAGACGGCATTGATGTTTTTGTTTTATATTTAAAATAAACAGGTATTGATTGTATATCGTAAAAATACATATTACAATAAACGGGCCTAAGCCTATTAAAAAAATATTATTAAATACAAAATGAAAAAATTATAATTTAAAATAGGTGGGATTTATTTTTTATATTAACCATAAACGTGGATAATTGTTTTGTTTTGTTTTGTTTTTCAATTTTATATAAAAAAAATATTTTGCATCTAAATATCTATTTTGAATAAAAAAAATATTATGTCATGAAGATGGGAGGGATTTATTTTTTATAATTAATATAAACAGGGATATATATATATATATATATATATATATATATATATATATATATATATATATATATATATATATATATATATATATATATATATATATATATATGTATGTATTATAAAAATATAGTTTTAATGTATGCTTTTTTATGCGTTAAACTGCTCAATATCAAGGATAGAGCGTATGTAATTATAAAAATGGACATTGAGGTTAACACCCAGCTGTGACAGTCTAAACGCAATCGACAGGCCATGTGCGTTTTGTTTTGGCTCGACTATTTATATATATATATATATATATATATATATATATATATATATATATATATATATATATATATATATATATATATATATATATATATGCTGATCAGTGATGCATTATTGATAGAAGATCTATTGTGTTATTTTAATAGTTACTGAGTGGGCGGTAACGATTATATTTTGAATTATTTTAGGGTTATTAAGTGGAAATAATTATGAATGCAAAAGCATTTTTGTGGATATTTTATAGTGTTGTTTGTTAACTTTATTATTGATTGCTATTTGAGTGTTATTATTACGTTTACTTGTGTTTGTGCATGCATTTGCAGTTTGCTTATTTGTTTACTGTTTACTTTACTTATTTATTGATTTGAATTAATGTATTATATTTATTTATTTTATTTTTTAAATTTATTATTATTTTTTGTTCGTTTTCCGTTTTCGATTTTAAGAAACGTAGTAAAAACTATTTTCGTGTCTGCAATTTGGGATGAGTAATTTATGTTGGTTGGGGAAGGAAATTATAGCTATTTTCTCCTCCGACAGATATTTGGGGATTCATTGTTGTATGCTGATGCTGTTTTCTTTATTTTCAATGATATTTTAGTGTGATTTTGTTTGTTTTTAATTTCCCATACATGTTTAGAAATCATTGTGCTGTTTGCGCATTTACTATTTCTAAAGAATGTTTTGTGCAAACTACGTACACAAAAATCCTTTAAAAATTGTAAATGCGCGAACAACACAGTTTGCAAGGTTCTTCACTTACTCCTATGTATTTTTCTACGTTATCTGCTGAATTTACAGTAGCTTAATATATTACATTGTTGGGTAAGCAATATCTGTTTAAGGGACAATCGTTTTTTGAACTGCAATTACACTTGGGTTTGATTTGTGCGGGTGGTTTTGAGGATGTTTTCTTATGATTTTTTTTCTTATTTGTAGTATCTAATTTTTACTGCGGTTCTATTGAATATTGTGTGGAGATGAAGATATATATATATATATAAGTGTACACTGAGGTCAACAACAAGTGGTGATAGCCGTTTATAAACTTTCATTTCAATCTTAAGGCCAATCTGAAGATGCCGCTCAAACACGAAACAAACTGTTGCCGCTCGGTGTTGACCTCAATGTCTACTTTTATATTTACATGCGCTCAATCCCTGATATTGAGCACTTTTACACTTTATATTGAGATGTTAAATAGCAACAACATTTAGTATGTCATGCAAACACTATTTTTCAATAATATGTATTATACGGTATTTTTTGCGGTGTTAAACAACTGGACGCCATACAATTACATACACACACACACACATATATATATATATATGTATACATATATATATATATATGTAGCATAACTTAAAACTATATATTCATGATATAAATATATTTTTATCATATATATAGGATTATCAGAGAATGATGACAACATGCATATACACATACTACGTAAAAATTGTAAGTTTGTAGAAAAAGGAACAGAAGTTACGGTCAGTTGCCTAAATGTGTCATATTATTAGCGAGGTGTAATAAAAAAAACCTTTAACAAATGAAAATAACACTTTAATTGCTTCATTGACAGATTTTTATGGATATACAGTAACTAAGATGAAATTAAATCGAAATAAAAAAGTAAACAGAGTTAAAAAAGGATAGTGGATTTGGTTAATATGAGATATGTGATCCTTTTTTAAAATCACTTGGAAAATGCGCTGGTCCATTGAACATGACAATTTCTGGATCTCCTCTGGTGTAACTTCACGTGTTATGTTGATTATTTCCTGCCATAGGTCAACTTTGCTTCGAAATTGGCGTCGATTCTCATAAACATGTCGCTTCAGAGTGTTCCACTAGTTTTCAATTGGGTTTAAGTCTGGAGAATTGACCGTCCAGTTCATGTTCCGAGGTCCACAGAAGCCTAATTTCTGCAGGTACTCCGTAGTTTTATGCGCTGAATGCGAAGGAGAATTATCTTGCGTAAATACGATGATTCTCTTGAAGGTGATTCTTTGCTTTTTTCGCCAAAATTCCAGATGCTTTTTGAGGAAGGCTATATAAGCATGTGTGGTTATTTTCGTACCGTCAGGCACTCCCCAGGGACCATCCATGATACCTCCAATAATACCAGCCCAAATTATAATACCTCTTCCTCCTTGTTGGCGTATCAAGCATTGATGATAATCTCGTCTCTTTACGACCCAACCTTTGCTCCAACCATCAGGGCCATCAAGTGTTGAACGACTTTCATCTGTGAACAGAACTTTAGAGAAATCGACCTTCATGTTCCCCATTGCCCATTTCAAACCCATTTGTTATTTTGTACTTTTTTCAATGGAGGCTTTGTCATTGGACTCACTGATGTCCCGATTTTTTTTACTTCTGGACACTGTTGCTTCTCCAATGTTCCTGAAAAGTTCTCCACTGGCCAGTCCTTGATTATTTACACCTTCACATTTCATTCGTGATAAAAAACGTCGGGAAACATCTCTAGATTGACCCTTTTCGGTCCTCTTACATACCTTCGTAGGAACTGCAACAAAATTTTTCACAATTTGGTGATATCTTCCACTTATTTGGATATTTGTAATGTAGATTGTCTTTGGAATGTTTAGATGTTATAAAATCTTTCTCGGAAGGGGTCAAGTCACATTTGCGACCCATAATTGCACGATTATAATGAGACTCGTTTATAGTCGAGAACACTTCTATTTCGTCTTAATATTGCAAATGACCAACGTTTGTTTCCTGTTGTGCAGAACAATACAGATTTTATGTAGCCTGCGCATATACCTATTTCCATTATATTGTGAAAATTTCGTTAAATTCCAACTGGTAGTTTTTGGACAAAATGAAAAAAAAAATGAAAAAATAAAAAAATGTCACCTCATTAATGTGAAAATGAAAAAATGTCACCTCAATAATGTGAAACGCAGTGTATACTTAGTTGCCAAATACAAAGGGGTATTAATAATTGGAGGATTGGGATATTACTCAATATACAATAAACGGATGCTTGTAATAAAAATAGGTGTCGGAAAATCAATTCAGTCAAAAATTTAGAATTTAATAATCCCTACCATAACACCAAACTTAATCTTCAGTACTTCTTGCACTTTCTGGTAAGACATTAATCCGGGTGAAATTTAATTAGTAAACAAAAAAGCTCACAAAAATGAAACATTAACTTGTATAATTCATATGAAATCATCAGTACATTCATGCACCATGCTTGGTGAAAAATTGCTCAAAAAACGATTAAACATTTCCCCACTTCTATTAAGTACACAAGAGTACACAAGTCTATATCTCACACAAAGACACATATTGGAGAAGGATACTAAGCAAGCATAAAATATATAATTATGTCAGATGAATGGTAGAGTGACTCAGAAAGAATTATGTAGCAATAGAGATTTACATGTCATAATGTCAGTAACATTGAATTCTATCCAAATGTGAAGTGCGTAAATTTCCCCAACACAAGTTATGTAAGAATTTATATTGTATATATTGAGCTCTCTGGGGAAGGAAGTGTGGGTTTGTAAACAGTGACTATTACGGCTAATATATCATGACACTTCGGTAAAGCGAACTGAGACCTCTCAGTTACTGTGTGTTTATCTAAAAATAAATACGCTTAAATTCACCTTCATCTCTGCCGTGTGCCGACAGCTTAGTGGTGGACGTCAATTTAGCCGGGTTTCGATCCTAGCTAGAGGCAAAACGGACGTCTCTCCACACTGATGAGCTGTGATACAGCGAAACAGTCTGTCGGTGGATGACTATACATATACATATATATATATATATATATATATATATATATATATATATATATATATATATATTTACTTCAAGGGGCCGAATATAATGGCAGGTAGAAACTTAACAATTGAGAGGGGGTGGGTGGAATGTTTCTTAGTACACAATAAACGGGGGCTTTTCACAAAAGTTGGATCGGAAAATTATTTACAGGATTAGAATGTAAGTGAAGAAATACTTTTTACAGAACTGATATTATGACATCCAACTTCGTCCCCAGGGCGTCTTGTACTTTCTTATAGGATAGTACGTATTTAGTATGTGAAAAAGCTCACAAAAATTAAATATTAACTTGTATAATTTATATAAAAATCAAAAGTAAATTCACCATCATTATCTTATCCGAAAATGCAAGAAATCCTTAGAATGATGAATCAGAAAATGTTCTCAAAAAAAAAAAAGCTCTGCCATCTTTTTTTTGGTGGGGGGTACTTAAGAGTATATACATGGTGATTTTAAAGATTTTAATAATTCTATGCGTTTATTGGCAAAGCAAAACTGATATAATTTCAAATGAACTCCACCCATTCACTATCGCTATCAATACTTGCTCGGAATCCTGCCAAAGTGAGTCAATAAAATGTTGACAATTCTCTGGAAGTTACTTTTTCTGAAAGTTATTTGTCTTTTTTATCTATTCATTTATTTATTTATTTGTTTGTTTCTTTTTGCTTTTGCAGATGGTTGAAATAGGCAACATGATGCAAAAAGAAGAAAGCTAGCTGCATAAATAGAAGTTCTCCAAACTCCTGCCCACGTTCCAAACAGATATGCAGAATACTCCGTGACCCGCCCTTAAGGTTGACGATTTATCAGGTTTAAGAGAATTTCGTTAAAAGTGGCTCCGTTGTTGATTATTGTAAAGAACGAAGGCCTGCAAACATAGCAGCTGCAAAGGAAGCGTTTGTACGCAGCCCCGAGAAATCAACCAGGACATCCAAATTGGAGTTGGTCATCCGTAGGCAGCTATGTGGACAATCTTAAATAAAGACCTGGGAAAATTGATATATGATATACAAATCATACAGATGTTATCCCGTCCAATGAAACCTACTCGTGTCGATGCTTCCAGCATTTCATTGGAAATGAAAAATGCAGATCACCAAATTCCCATTTTGGATCACTCAAAAACGAAGCAACTTTTCATATAAGTAAAGGTTTGGAACAAACACATTTGTGTCTTATGCGTACTTAGAACCCTCGAATTCGTCGCTTGGCACGAACGAAACAGTTCGAAACTGAATGTCATGCGCAGTCTTCGCAAAGGGAGCAGAAGGCGGGTAGCTTTTTGAAGAGTTCATAGTTACTGGCCTTAGCGTCTTCCACAATGAATAACTGCACAGAGGACAAACTGTCCTTACAAGCCGGCATGTCGGATATTTCTACTTGAATGTCGTTCCAACTGACTATGCTGTTGGATTTATTCTCTTGAAATTCGGAAGGAAGTGAGTTGGATGAAAAGGATCAGTGACTTGATCAGAATGTTCTCCAGATATCACAATGAAATTCCTGGTTGTGTGTGAGGTTAAAAGAAGGTGACTATGTTACGTAATGTGCAATATATCCTCAATATAAAGTTGTGACAAGACCCAGAGAAATATGACTAATGATGTAACGGCCTGGGGAAGATCCTAATTTGGGATTCTGAATAGTTGAAATCATGTTTTACTAATAAAGGCAATACCATAAAAGTGTTAAGATGCTTAATCACTCGGTATATATATATATATGTCAGTCGTTTTTAATGAAATGTGCTTGAAAGAAGGATTGCTGCCTAAATACACAAATATATATATATATATATATATATATATATATATATATATATATATATATATATATATATATATATATATGGTGCAATGGATATATTGTCATATAATGACGTAAAAATGATAATAACACTGACATACCAGTTATATTTACCAAAATTACACAAAAATATCTTGAAATACTAAATAGTAAATTTATTCAACGAAATCGCCATTCGCTTCAACCACGGCCTCAAGACGACTTCGGAATCTTTGCAACTCTTCTGGACGGTCTCCTTATTTAAGTTGGTGAATGATGTCATAGTTCTTACAAGGAGTTTCTTAGTCTCTCACTCAATTGCACCCCACACATAATAATCCAGGAGGTTGCAGTCTGGGGAGTTCGGCGGTCAGATGTAAGGGGTTATGTGGTCGCAGAAATCGTCTGACAGCCATGAATGGTTTCTTCTGCTTGTGTGACATGGTACCAGAGTACTGTTGCAAGATATCGGGGCTTCTAGCGTTTGATCTATGCCTCCATGTTGATTTTGAGGCCCTGTGAGAAGATTAATGAAGGCATAAGATCGCCATCACTAGTGATCACTCCAAACACCATGATGTTGACTGGATATTTGTTTTCATCGCTCCTGGTACATCTTTTGGGGGTCACAGCATCCTCTGCACTGTCCTCATATTGACACCAAAACACTCTGAAATGTTCGTATTAGAGGTTCCGGCGCAAATGCCAAGCAATACTGCATGCCGTTTCAAAATTTCTGGCGGAGTGAATGGCGTCACGGTGCTCTTTCTCTCGCAGACGGTGCCCAACTGACCCTACAATAATGTGCAGTCGACAAAATCAAAAACAAATGAAGCGCATGCGCTAAATTAAAATATAAAACGGCGACAATTTACCCATCGCAACCTGTATACTATGATGACGGAATGTAGATTCTATCGCAGTTACAATAGCATGTTTGTAATTGTAATCTACCTCTGAAGACGATCTTAGAAAAGATCGAAATATGTTTTTAGAAATGTGTTATTGTTAATTGTAGGAAATTTTGAAGCGTGCGGTCGCAACGCTGAGGTTGAATTTTTAAGTTTTAAGATTGTGTGTTTTTGTACTAATATGGTAATAGGAGAATTATTTTGTACTGGTAGGTTTTTCAGTCAATGTGGCATGAACTAAATTGTTATTTCGGATTACATCTATTCTTTCGTTGTCCTGTTATTACCTGGATGTAAAAAACAAATATATTTTCATACCTGATGATGTCTGTATGCACGGATGAAAGCTAGTCAAAATTTTTTAAAAAGACCTTATGCAACTGGAATTTATAAACAGGGATCATAACATTCATCTACAGGTTCGGGGTTAATGTCATTTATTAAATTCGTTTGCGAAGATGTATTCTCGCCATTTATACCTTTAACTTCAATATCTGTTTTTGTATGAATGATTCATGTAATGTAAATTGAACTGCAACATATACTTGATATATATATATATATATATATATATATATATATATATATATATATATATATATATATATATATATATATATAAAAGTGAACATGGAAGTCATACTTAGAGGCGACAGTCTGTTTCATGCTAGTGCAATTGCCTGACGATTGCACTAGCATGAAACAGACTGTCGCCTCTAAGTGCTGACATCCATGTCCACTTTTACACACGCTCTATCTCTGATATTGAGCACTTTATCCCATAAATATAGCACACTTTAAGACTATATTTCTCCATATATATATATATATATATATATATATATATATATATATATATAAGGTGTATCAAGCCAGCCATATAAAAGGGTCCCTGTGTCACCGTATAGGTACTAACAGCTTTGGCTCTCGTGACTACTGACAGCTCTGTAACAGTGTATGAAATAAGAGTAAGTTTTCTATTCCCGCTCTCTTCACTCAATTTGATGTGTTAATATATTCTGTTGATAAAGTAGAATGTTTTTTCCGCAAATTCTCTTCGAAATCTACTCTTGATTCGTCTGGAGTATCTTAGCGTGACTTTCCATTTAGAAGTGAGTCACTGTTGAGTGATATACATATAACTCCATCCATGGTTTCTGCTATCATCTCTAATCTGGATTCCCGCAAAGCATGTGGACCTGATGGTATCCCTGTAATAGTCTTTATCTCCTGAATTGTCTCCTGCTCTCTCTAAACTGTACAATAAATGCCTCTTCCTTTCCTACTTCTTGGAAATCCTCATCTGTTGTTTTAGTCTTTAAGAATTAAGGTGAACCGTTTGACTTCGAACTATCGGCATATTAAATATCTATCACTTTTTGGAAAACTACTAGAGGCCCTAATCAACTCTGAATTTCACATCGCAGGACCTTCTTTCAGACAAGCAATATGTCTTTCATTTCTCTAGGTCAACTGCTGATATGCTAAAGATTATTGCTGAAAGAGTCTATGAATCTTTAGATAAGAATAATGAAGCTTGGGCTGTTGCTTTGGACATCTCGAAAGGGTTTGACAGGGTTTGGCATGCAGATGTTCTTCACAAGTTGAAAGGTTATGATACTTCCGACGAAATTCTGAACTCAGTCTTTGTTATCAAATCTGTGATGTTTCTTTTCTCACACTTCTCGCTTGTGGAACTCTCTTCCGGTTCCATGCTTTCCAACCAAATTTGATCATCAAAAATTTAAATGCAATGTCAATCATTATCTACTGTCTTCTTGATTACTCTTTTATTATTCTCGTTCCTTCATAATGTTTATCTTTTTTCTTGATCATTCACACTCACTAACCCCTTGTGTCTTAGTGGCTTTACTGTCTTACATGGTTGATTAAAAAAGAAAATTATAGGTCATTTTTTGTCCTGTTTATTAATAAACATGCTCTCTGGAATATTCAGTATAGAGCCTATTTTAAAAAAAAAAAAACTTTAACCTTTGTTTTGTGTACGAATGCCTCTATGATCTAATCTGTTGCTGAACAAGCAACATTTCTTGAAATATTTTAAAATTTTAAGCAGAATAACTTTGACATTTGGGTCCAATTTTTGAAAAATTATGGCCCTTTTTTCTTTAGAGTACTCAGGTACGTGCTGAATTCCTGTTTAATTTAAGTGTAAACAAACATTGTTATTGTTCATTCCAAATAATCAAGACTCCAAACACATGGTTAATCAAATATTGATTGCCAAAATTACTTTTATCATTAATGCTTTCATTCTTCCGATATGCAGATTTTTTACAAAAGAACATAAACGTGGATAAAGTTTGTAAAAATAACATTGAATGTCGACTGCCCTATCGATTTCACATTTTCTATTAATGTAATCTTCGCGCTTTTCTTGCACACAAAGAAGATTTCAAACCAAAAAATGCTATTTTTCAAGTTTACTTTTTATGTGCTATAAACTGAATTTGGTGGTTGACCACTGCAGACGTTTTGAAAAAACAAAAGCAGAACTTTCCGATGTTTATAGCGTTTCAACTTCAAATCCGGGCCTTCCGAATATTAATAATTGCCACAAGTTTCGTGGCGTAGAAGCTTGACAAGCGGTTTTATTTGTTTAGTTCTGGTAATCTTCTCGAATAAAATGTTTTCTTTTGTTTTTCGTTTTCGATTAAAAAAAACATTACACTGCGTCTCTGAGTGTTGCATCCCAAGCTGACGAGGTTTAACTCTAAGACTTGACACAATGGCTGACAATGGCTGACAAAAAGACTCGCGCATAAAAAATAACATGTATTGATGAACGAAATAAATTTTACTTATGCCTAACTTACATAAACAACATCTCAAGGTCCTTTTGGGTGATGAATTATTTTACACTCTGCAACCCTTTCCCACAGACGAAGCGTAGCAAGCCACTCGCTGCTCTATCACTATTTCAATGAAAAGTGTTCAGACGAACTACATTCCTAGGTACCACGAGATATAACCTTCACGACTAAGACCCGCCATGACACTCACATTGTAGCGAACCACGCACATTCCCTCCGTACTCCGTTGGTGAGATGTAAGTTCCACTCGAGCGGCTTGTTCCCACGAACCTAATCCTAAGAAGATGCTTCACGGATCACTGCATTTTTAACCTGATCAAATTTATGATTAACCGTAATCTTATCCAGATATTCCCATAAACTGCCTCTTGCTCTGTAGCCCACTACCTCGAGTGGCTCTTTGGCCTTGTACAGGGTGAACATCATTGTAAAAATAAAGTCTAGAGTAAATCACATACGAACTGACCGAAGAATAATAACAACCTGCTAACGATTATTGATTGGTTTATTTGTTTGTTTAACGGTATATCAACTCAAGGGCCATTTAATGTCGAAATTTAATTTTTGTGGGAGCTTTGAAATAATAAAAATATGATACATGTTATTCTGCTTTCACAATTGAGTACATGGTAGATGATGCTCAGCTTTTGTACATATATATGTTTGTGTGGACATGATTACTGAACGCGGATGATATATGTGTTTTATGTTTTAGTTTTGTTGAAGTTATATTTCGGAATACAGTTTGATTTAAGAAATTCTGATGAAAGAGTTCTTTCATGTTGGTTGTTTGATTTTGTTTAGCAACACATCAACCTCTATGGGTTATTTAATGCCGAAATCTAAATATTTTGAATGCAATTACCTCCAACCACAGATATAATATATTGTTGTTCATTTTTCAATAAATAGATAGTGTTGGTACTTTTTTAGAAAAATGTATTTTATACTTTCATGATGTTTTGTTTAGGGGTGTACCTGGGAACGACAGCAATTAAGAGGTGGTCCCATGCTTCTCAAAAGCTCCAGTCTCCCAGTCAGACGCCTTGTTGTCGGAAGTAATTTATCGGCTAACCCTTATACTTATGTTACTTTCAATAATATGAGTACATGATTGATGTATAATAAATAATTTTCTCATGATATAAAAGCTTTTTAAGCAATATTAAGAAATATAAACCTTCGCTAAAAACAAGGAAAAGAGTACTAAGCTGTTACATGATATATGTTCTCCTGCGTGGCAATGGGTGCTGGACAATCTCGTCAAAGATGAAGAAGAGACGAAGCAACAGAAATGTGGTTCTACAGAAGGATGCTGAGTATACCATGGACTGAACATGTGAGCAAAGACGAAGTTTTAAAGAAAATGGAAACAAAAGAAGAATCTTATACTTACCAGCAGGAAGAGACAGTTGAAATTTCTAGTGCACATAATGAGGAAAGAGTGCTTGGAAAATATAATACTCAGAAGGATGCTGAGTATACCATGGACCGAACATGTGAGCAACGGCGAAGTTTTAGAGAAAATGGAAACAAAAGAAGAATCTTATACTTAACAGCAGGAAGAGACAGTTGAAATTTCTAGGGCACATAATGAGGAAAGAGGGCTTGGAAAATATGATACTAAAATGACAGATTGAAGGCAAAACGGACAGAGGAAAACAACGCATAACATACTTAGTGAACTTGAGTAAATAGATGGTGGAAAAGTGTTTAACAAAAAGACAAAATTTATTAAGAGCTACAAAGGAAAGGAAGTTGTGGAGCGTCATGATCGCCTACATCCTGAGGGGACACGGCGCTTAAAGAAGAATCAGTATACGAAGTTTAACAATTTAATTCCCGAAATAGCCTAATGAGTTAGCTTACTTAGTCAGTTGAGGGTGCCGTTACTGGAAAGATTCTTGGAACACGCTTTTCGGAATGCATTTTAAGTGTTGTTCTGATGTCAGGGATTTCACCAAATAATTCCTCTTTTAGGGCATTTGTCAATTTTGGAAGTAATCGATTATTATAGGGGACAAATTTTAGTGTACGATAATTTATTTTTGCAACACGCTGAACTTTCGATCGGTCAATTGGGACTATTTTAGAGGGTGTGACGGACGAACAACCGGACTAACGCAAGTTACAGAATTTTATATATAAATGGATAAAGCGGATGATCTATATCTATACTTGATTTCTTAGTTATGAATTCATGATATCCTAACACATAATGCGCAAGAGAATTGTTGGAGAATTGCCTTGCCAGGCCAGAGTTCGCCCCTTTCTCTCTCTAGACTCTCGTAGCCCTTTCAGCACTTCTAAATAAACATTGATTGATAGTTTTTCCTTCTACTAAGATTTCGTTGCAAACTATCATCTTATGATCAATGAAACACACAAGCATAGTTTTGAACAGCGTGCGAGATATGTACAAGTTTTCAGCCCAGGTGAATACTTTGTTTTTCACTGAACGTTCTGGCCTTTCTTTTTAGGTTTGAATCGGGAACGCCACGTTTTTTGTTTTTTTTTTGTTTTGTTTTATTTTTTTTGTTTTTTTTACAGTATGGTTGACCCTGTTCAAGGCTCGAGGGCCACTCGAGGTAGATGTTTACGATAAGACTTAGTTTATACAGCTAGGAGGAGAAGATAACGGTTAATTCTAAACGTGAACAGATTAAGATGGTAGTGATCAGGGAAACATCCTCTTGGAAGTCGGTTCCATAGAGCAGTTGTTCGCGGGAAGACGCTGTTCGAGTAGAACTTACTTCTCACCGATGGAATACCGAGGGAATGTGATGGGTTTGCTATCATGTAAGTGCCATGGCGTTTCATTACAGGTAATCATCTTGTCAAACATTTCTACATTATTCAAAAGATCAGAATAAAAATGAAGCCAGGATTGTTTCTGCTCATCAAGCAAGATTCGAAGCACCATCTTTGATGAAGTTTTCTCATTCCCAAATCTTCTGTTAGAATTTGTAGCACGTTTTCACCATTGACGTGTACTTCTTCTGCTATGTTAATCCTCAATTTTGCGTCTTTGGCTGCCCACTTCTTGCGTCATCGTGTACATCTTGTCCCTTTTACCGCCTATATCACTCAAAACACTTGATCTCTTTATAGAATATTTACTATAAGCCGTTATGTAATAGGGTTAATGTTCATTAATCTTCATACAAAACTTGATTTTAATCTACTGCTCCACATTCTTGTCGCGAATTTTACGCCAGCGGTCTATCATGAACATATATAACTCTAAGCATCTTCTTAGGAGTAGGTTCCTCAAAGAAGCTGTTCGTGGGAACAAGCCGCTCGAGTGGAACTTACATCTCACCAATGGAGTACGTAGGGAATGTGATGGTTCGCGACAATGTGAGTGTCGTAGCGGGTCTTAGCCGTGAAGGTTATATTTTGTGGTACCTAGGAATGTAGTTCGTCAGAACATTTTCTATGGAAATAGTGACAGAGCATCGTCTGTGGGAAATGGTTTTCTACGCTCGACTATAAACCTTGGTCAGTATACTTTTCACTGATTCTAAATTTTCCTCATTCGTGCGATTCAGTGCTATTTAATTTGATACGCCTTAATTTTTCTAATTCTTTCTGCTACAAAAGAAAAAGTGCACAATCCTATTGAGTCATATCCGTGACTGTATTGAAAGTTCACTGATCAGAAGAGATAATTAAAGGGAACTGAAGGGAGGGGAGGTTAAAATCAAATAAAGGACTGGAAGAGGGGAGATTCTAGTTTGAAAGGAAGATATCGAAAACTTTTAAAGTTGCTTGACTTATCCTTATATTACCACCCTTCTCTATTTTTGTGTGTTGACTAAACTTATTCTCTGACTTTAGCACAACTGGTGATATAAAAACTGTATTGCGCCAAATTAGCACTTGAAATGTTGGCCTTTACCTGAGGCCAGTCATCAACTACAGGCGGTAATAGGTAGGACCAACTATCTTAGCTATTAGTAAGTACTACTCACTACTCTTTTATTAAGGACAATTATCAGGTTGGGTCATAAATCTGCGGAAGGCTAATTGAATAAAACTTAATTGTAATTTATTTTTTGAATAATAAAATTGATAAACAAAAACAGAATTTATTTATGACACAAATCCCAATGCCAGATGTTCAAGCACAAGATTGAAGGCAGATTTCCAATCCCGGGATCATTTTGATTCCAAAAAGGTATGATTTATCTATGTAGAGCAAGTGTGGACCGAGTTAGAGGGGTTTCAGATGCACTGACGAACAGGCAGAATTTGCTGTTTATTTATTTAGATATATTCAACGTTATTTTCTATGAATTTTTAACACTATTCAGAGAGCTTTTCAATACCTGTTAACTAAAATTCGGCAGGTTTTGATGTGAAAAGTTTTTCAATAAATTCTTGAATCTGGTTTCCACATGAGAGCTTTTTGCAGCGATCGAAAAGGGTAATAATCGGTTGGTGCAACGACAGGTGAGAAAGAACAGTCCAACCGTGTCCAATTTTTTCTCCTGTGTTATTTTTACTGTCCGCAGCCTTGCGTTGTCATGGAGAACAACATTTATCATATTGACAAACGCAGATCTCTTTCCAACCAAACGTTTATTGATACATTGCAGCTGCTGGACGTATAAATGTGCATTTAGTGTCATATTGCCTTTTAAGAACTATAAATGAATAATACCCCCCGATGATCTCAGGGGGTAGCAGCACCTGTTAGGGTTCCAGATATAGGCAAATAGTGAACCCCCAAACAAACACAAAAACAAGACAACACACTATGTAATTATAAAAATACATTTTTATAGTAAAATTACCAACAATACATATTAAAGCGAAATGACGAGCAATACATTTTATAATATAATCACCAGCAATACATTCTATCTGTAGTTGAAAGCATATAAATTCGTTCAAAAATATATTTAGTTGAAGCCATAAAATTCTGTCCAAAATACTTAGATTTCGGTATTAAATAACTCATAGATGCGTTGATATGCCGCTAAACAAAACCAACCAACCAACTGACGATCTCACCACACGCATACTTGTTGTGGTGTCCTCCCTCTAAAGAGTATGTAGGACTGTTCCCCCAAGGACTTCTCTCCTACTAATCTTATAGTAGGCACAAGAGTCCAACATAGACTCTTTAGAAGGAGGACACCACAACAATACCATTACCTTTTTTTACATGGAGATCAGTTTTAGGGGCCAGTTATGAAAACTTATTCTTGTCAAGCTACTGCTTTTTGCGTCGGACATTGTCGTATGTGACCCATTTTTCATCACCTGTTGGTATACTTAAAGAACAGTTATCTAGGATGATATATTCGCTATATTGGTTTCCAAAAACTAAAACTACTTATGACTCAACCTAATAAATAATTACTTCATATAATGTATTGTACCATGTAGGCAGATGATAGAAATGGGGGTCGATTTTGCTTGATATAATTAGATTAGTATGAGCAATTTTATTTCATTTTTTCTTACATTAAACAGTTGGTAAAAGAAAATTAAAACGTAAGTTTTATATCATTTTCCCACTTCATAATGTTGACCCAATCTCGGCCATTAAGGGATTTTTACACATCGCTGTGACAGTAGTTTCAATGGAATCTCTGAATGAATAATAGATTATCATGAAAATGCCACAAAAATCGACCTTTCTTTGAAGCTTTGAAAAACTTAGATGTAAATGATGACAAAAATAGTGAATTAAATCCCTTGACGACATTCGTGTCATATCTCATCAAACAATGGCTTCGTCGGAATTGTTCTGTTAGCAGACAACAAAGAGAGAAACGAGTGAGAAAAAAGAAGTCGGGTGACAACACTTTTTAAAGCAACAGGCGCAAAGCATAATTTTCGACAGACAGTTAAGAAGTGTACAACTTTTGATTCCTCCAATTTGATATTGTTTTCCAAATGCATCCATTTATATTTTTTTTATTCTTCTTCGGTAAATGTTATTTAGATATAACAAAAATAAAACGCAAACCTCGTAAAGGTAATTTTCCTTTCCGCGCCTCATATTGCAAAAAACAAAATTTAAATCTTTCTGCAAAGATTTTGATTTTCAGATATTTTCAAAGGAAATGATAAAAAATTATATCATTATCATAAGCAAATATTTACGACAATCGGAGCCAATTTTCAATGCATGTCATTTTCATCTGCCACAAAGATGATGAAAGGGATGTTTTCTGCTATATGAGTATGCAACATATGTCGTTCAGAAAATAATATATAAAAAAAGAATTTTCCACGCTTGAGATTAAATCGATTTGGTTATTTTTCTGGTTTTGTTTTCTATCTCTCTAAACAGTGTCTTTACTGTTTAATGAGACAATTGAAGTCAGTGAAAGTTTTAAAGCACGTATTCACAAAATTTAGTCAGGAATTTTTTACATACTTGCAACTGAATAGGTGGATATGTTAGAAAAATTACAAGTGTGAAGTAGCGTCTCAACTCGTGAAATCGAGAGGCTGCTTATATTCATGCATTTCTTCTTCTTCTTCTTCTTCTTCTTCTTCTTCTTCTTCTTCTTCTTCTTCTTCTTCTTCTTCGTTAGGTAAACTAATCACTTCCCCTTCTCTGTCCCTCTTACGAACAATATACCCTCTAAGTGGCAAGTTCTCCAACCTATCTTTCTTCATTATTTGACAGAGAAATTTCAATTGTTTCTATATGATCCTAAGCAGAAGTGTTCTTTTCACGTTCCCATTTTCATTCAAATTTCTTCGTTGCTCACATGATCTATCCATGGTATTCTCAACATCCTTCTGTAGAACGAAATCTCAAACATCTTCATTGTCTGTGAAGTAATTGCCCAGCATTTACTTCTATAGAGGATGATGGATATTAGACACCAGTTCGGAACCCCTTTCTTCCTTTCGAACTAAATTTTCCTGCTTAACTTTTGGAAGGCATCTTTCGCTGTTCCAATGCGTCTTCGGATTTTCATATAAAATTTCCCATCGTTTGTTATAACATTTCCCGGGAGTAGAATTTGTGTCTTCGCTTGGAATCAATTCATTCCCCATCGCCAGAGATATTGACAAAAATATGTCGTTACGCGCATGAACACGAATGAATAATTAAACACTTGGGAAACAACTCTCCAATAACTACCAAACTGTCCAGACATTTTCAAAAAAGCTCTTAAAAGGAGACCAAAATTTGATTTGTTTTTTATGACTTATTAACACTTTGCGGGTTATTTAAATTGGTTTATTTTGTTTAACGGCATATCAACACCTCAATGGGTTATTTAATGCCGACAAGATTTTTAGGATAGGTTCGTATGAATAGAATATGTATTCTTTGTAAGAAATCACTTTATAGATTAGGTTTCATTGACTTATTTTTGCAAACAGGCTTTTTGTCGAGAGTCAAATATATTCCTAGTAACATTTTTTTTTCAAAAATTTATTGCTGGTATTTTTATTATAAAAATCCTTTTTTATACTTTCATATTGTTTTGACCCCATTGTGAATGTTAACTATTTACCCATACCTGGGATCCAAACAAGTGCTACCTCCCCGGGTCAGGGTGGACCTGCGATCAACAGCAATTAAGAGGTTGTTCCACGCTCCTCAAAACCCCCCCGATCCGAGGTCTTGCTGCCGAATGTAATCATACCCAGGGCGGGTTATTTAAAACCAAATCATGTTTTGTAACTAACAGTTCTTTTTATAGAATAACAATGTTTTACCTAGTACAAGTCCTACTATTTAACCCGTATATGGAGGGAAAAGGTGGATTCCTATCTTTCCCAAGAGTATTTGCGCCTAAGTGAATGTAACGAACCCAACTGGAATATCTCATTACGAGCCGTTATAAATTTCACCACCCGCACATTCAAAGAGACCAAAAGATCATATTTAGATGGATACCCGATTATATTAACAATGTATCCCCTAACAAAAATAGAATATTTCAAAGACTGAATTCGACACATACGTAGATTTTATACAGTGTAACCCGGATATAAGAGAGTTGTCGGGACCGAAGAAGAAGTATCTTATATCCGGGTTTCTCTTATATCCGGGTTTGGTCTATTGTATATACATTAACACAGGCTCTAATTTGGGACCATAGGAAATCTCTCTTATATCCGGGTTTCTCTTATATCCGGGTTACACTTTATATGTCTATATACAGAATTAGATGTAACAAAGCTCAGAAAAAAAGAAAAATCAACTTGTCAACAAACCACTCAGCTTGTACTTTGAGTAGGATTTGATGACCATATGTTATTTGAAAACCTTTAATGGTTATAGATTTGTCATTTTTATGGAAATCATTAGTCTGTAGCAGCGTTGTCATATTTGTTGAACCGGGATATTTACATGTGTTGGGGAGATATATATATTTATGTGAAAGGTTTTAGTAAAAATATTCTTGTAGTTACATGAGTTTTATTCTGAAAAGGGGAAAGTGTAGTGATAATGTTGTGTTGTATGCTACACGTGGTTATCTGGCGACTATAAAGTCTCCCGGGATGGGGAAATAAGACACGTCATGTCACTACGGCATTCTCTGTTTGAAGAGAAAGAGAAGCGAGAGACGGTTCGTTCCCTTTCCTTTTATACTGCTTTATACAACACCACCTAGCGGGAGTTAACAGAAGTCTCTTGGCAGACAGGGGTAGCTAATCCCACACCCGTAAGGTACCAGTCAAACTTGAACACTCACAAATTGTCATATTCTTCACTGTGACCCTTCATGATGAGAACGATCATGACCCGGCACAACCTCCTATCTCGTGCAGCTCTTACTAATTTTTCATCTTAGTAATATTTGTTCCTCCCACTCACCGTTCAGCCATTCGTTCACATAAGTTCATCAGGTCCATACCTTTTGTCTCCCTCTGTCCCTTTTGTCTTCGATATAACCTATGAACGTCACATTTTCCAAACCCCATTTCCTCATTATGCGTCTTTCTGATCCTAAGTGCAAATCTCTTTCTTGTTTCCATATTCTTTAAGCCATCCTCGTTGCTTCAAAATATGTATAAACCCATCTACTCCCACATCTGTGGGTTAAATAGTGAGAATTGTATCTGGAAAAACTTCAGTTACTCTCAAAGAATTGTTAATATCATCTTCACTCGTAAAATTTTTTAAAATATTCTTACAAAATAAGTAACCCACAAAAGTCGTAAAAAGAATCAACGATACCGGTTAAATTTTTAAGATCGTAAAATAAATACTGTTGCGTTCCGTGTCCCCCTCGACCCCAAAGCCAATTCACAGATGTTGTCAACGAAAGACGGTTTCCTTTTCTTATACGTTATATTATGAGAGGGACAGACATGGTAGCATCGAATGTAGGAGGCAGTGGGAGCTAAAACTTCAAGGGAACGCAGGCCGCTCTTTGGCCCTTATTCCGCTCCATGTGCGGAATAAGGGCCGCACGAATTTCGAAATATCTATATTTCAAAATTCCTGCAGCCCTTATTCTAGTCGTTTTGGTCTTATATCCAAAACTTAGACAAAGGCTATTCATCACTGTCAGAATACTACGCCTACAAGTTATTCTGACCAATTGCTGACCACCCCGGCCGAGCTTGCGCAATCTGTAACTACTCGATCTAATAATAATAATAACTGTCGTCAGACTGCGTTAGGGCGATACACTTCCTTTAAGTGAAGAATTCTGGCGATCAAATTATATGGTTAACATAGCATCTAAAAAGAGACAAAAATTAGAAATGTTACCCATTAGAACAAAACTAACTAGGATCATTTAAGTGATCATTGATCATTTCTCTTATACTTATTCGTTTATTTTCTTGCGTATGTTTTCTAGAAAAACCAGTGTTTTAAAAAATCATTCGTCAGACAGATATAAACAACAGACACATTTATTATTAATTTTCACAATTAGGAAAATATCAGAAAAACACGAAAAATATCAGAAAAACACGAAAAATATCAGAAAAACATGAAAAATATCAGAAAAACACGAAAAATATAAGAAAAACACGAAAAATATCAGAAAAACATGAAAAATATCAGAAAAACACGAAAAATATAAGAAAAACATGAAAAATATCAGAAAAACACGAAAAATATAAGAAAAACATGGAAAATATCAGAAAAACACGAAAAATATCAGAAAAACATGAAAAATATCAGAAAAACATGAAAAATATCAGAAAAACAAGAATTAACCGTAAATAAACAAAAACATTAAATCATCTAAGAAAGTCGTTGGTCAGAGAAAAAAAGCAGAATATTTGAATGCATAACAACAAAATAATTTCTGGGTTGATTACAATATTTCCCCCGATTCTTTGTCCTTTGTTTTCATGTTTAATGTTGTTTCGCGCCTTGATAATTCTCTACATTTTAAGAGTCGGCCTAAAAGATTCATGCCAATTGGCATCAGATTATTCTTGACAAAATTTCTTAGTCACTACACGGCAACATTCATAGGAATGACAGAAAAGAAATACCAACTCAGTTTTAAAAACTGAAAGCCATTGCATATTTAGCTTTGAGATTATAAATCTTTGCCAACCTTCGTGCTTATCTAAAAGCCATTACATACGAATGGAATTATATGCTGTCACTCATCCTTCACTTAAAATTATCTTTAGTCACGCGTCTCGTAAACGTTTAGAGTTCGTAGTAACACCGTGTAAACTGCAGTCATAACAGCAGCGGGGTGTGTCTAGGACAAGGGAACCTGAAGGAATCCTTCTCTCTTAAAGATTTTTGAAATTCAGAGTTTTCTTTCTCCTAGACTTGTTATTACCTCAAGGTAAAAGAGAACAGTCAACCCTGCTATTTAATCCATAGCTTGGGGAGAGGAAATATATGTATTCATACCTTTTCCAAGATTATTTGTGTGATAGTAAACGTAACGAATTCGGCTGAAATTCAAACTGGACACGCCTAATTCTCTTTCCTAGTTGCTAAACGTTACACTAGCCGCGCACCCAAAATTACTTTTACCTATCTCCAATTAAAAACAAAAATATATTCTCAAATTTAAAGATATATGACGCCATGCTTTATTCTTGGGATTCTAACATTTTCTCTGGATAGCTACAGCGAATCAAATGGGTAAGTATTTCTCATATGAAACGTTTCTTTATGCACGTCATTCTGAAAATCTCCAAATAGCCACCGATTCCAAACTAGTAAGCTATATAATGGTATTTACCGTTTCTGGTTACCTACCTGATAAGAGATATATAAGCAGCCTCTGGATAAATTCCAGCTTTACCTATTATGTATTTGACGAAGACAACCGCAGACCGAATCAAGTGACACTTATATTTATCGATTTCTATTCTGGCTTCGTTGCTAGTTTTCTACGTTACACTTGACTAGCCGCTTTACTTGACTCGATCCGCCGCCAGAATGCCATAAATTGCATGTCTCCTTAGCTCACACCTCTTCCTTGCTCATTGAGCGATTTTAGTTTTAATCTCGGGCCAAAAGGTACTAGCCGGGAGCAGAGATGTGCACTGGGAGTTGCAAATGGTCAGCTTAAGAAATTGGCTGCAAGCCTCAGAGCACACCCAGCCCCCAGGAGTCTTCTAACTCAGATCAGCTGTAATGGAATGGCATCAAATGTCGACGTGCATACCTCGCTTCGTCTGCAGACAAACAAATCCATCTATTTCGTAATAAAAGAGCGATTATTTTTCTCCAGATCCCTATTTACATTCAGAGCTGAATTGATCAACAACACAAGCGGCTACCCACTGAATTTTGCTCTTACTCAACATTATTGTTTCAAACGCTTTAGTGCGTTGTATTTCGTCTGATTTATTTGTTTATCGCTTTCATCTCGTATATATTGCAACAGATATTCTTAAATTGTCTAAATTTCTTAGCTGAAGATTCTTCATGGTTAATTTTGAAACTAGTTTTTCGTATTTTCCAGATTTTGTCGAAACGCTGAAGTGTTTTTTTCTAATTATACGACTTAATTAAGCAATAGGAATCCAAAATAAAGAACCTACCCACTAGAATAAAAAAACTGCTGTAAATAGTGACATTATTCGGACTGTTATCCTCATCTTCACTGCCATATTCAAAACGTTTTCGGCCGTTTATTTTGTCCAGCGGGGTAGATTGTTCTAGTTTCACACCTCTTCCGGGTGTATCAGTTATTTCTCTTTAACTCAACTATCCAAGTTTTTTTGGTTCACCACTGATATTGAACTCACAACTCTTTCGGTCTAGTCACTGGATCTAACCAACGTCTTTATCCACTGGGCCGTGTGTCCTTGAGAGAGTTGAGTTTTCTTTCTTTTTTTCATTCATTCATTCATTCATTCATTCATTCATTCATTTTTCACTTTCTTAACATTTCCAGAATCCTGTTTCTTTCTTTTTCGTTTTTCATTCTTTCTTTTTCGATACACTTATATTATGTTTAGACACTCTTTTTTGTTTGTGCTTTTGTTTGTTTGCTTGTTTCTTTCTTTCTTTCTTTCTCTGTATTACTATACTCGTTATTTACTGCTTTATTAATATGTTACATACTTTCTTGACATTTCTATATTTTTCTCTCTTTCTTTTTTCCATGCACTTTCTTACATTATGTTTGCCCACTTTTTTTGTTTGTTTATTTGTTGGATTATTTGCTTCTTTCTTTCTACTTCCATAAGCCTTTCCTTTCTTTTGTAATACTTTCATACACTTTCTTTCGTAATACTTTCATACACTTTCTTTCGTTCTTTCTTTCTTAATAATTTTATATACATTCTTTCCTTCATAACATTTCTGTATTCTTTTATTTACTCTTTTTCCTTTCTTCTTTCTTTCTTGGCTTCTTTGTCATCAACACTGAGATAACAAACAAAACACTCAATTTATTATCTCAAGTTATAGCAAAGACGGATAAATATTTTTTTTTACTTTTTAAATTGAATTCATTTCTTAACTAGAAAGAATATCAGTTTTCAGTCAATCGCTTACGTAACAAAATTTACACAATAATATTAAAGAATACTTTAGAAACGTGGAGAGGTTCTGAGAATTAAATTGTTTTTCATCTGAGATCATATATATTTTTAGAATTATATCACGGATACAAATATAACCTTTTTACAGTTAGAAGAAAAAAAAACTATTCGATCGAAACAAATTGACGTAGTATCTTTAAGTTTAT
Source organism: Acanthosepion esculentum (assembly GCA_964036315.1). Classification (NCBI taxonomy): domain Eukaryota; kingdom Metazoa; phylum Mollusca; class Cephalopoda; order Sepiida; family Sepiidae; genus Acanthosepion; species Acanthosepion esculentum. The sequence goes on from OZ038476.1 coordinate 99,203,892, forward strand.
TTCAAAGAAAGTATTTAGAATTTAGATATGTGCAGATCGGTTTATTTCACCAACAGATGCCATTTCTTTCCACTAACCTTCTCCATCTTTGAGGTCGATTTATGATTCTGTTATCCCAGATGGGATCGGTCTGTGTAATGAATGTTTTTTACAGGCTTACAGAGAATTAAAGTTTCTCCCATTAAGAAAATTTTATAAAGATTGAAATAAATGATAATCCAAAGGTGCAAGGTCCGGTGAGCACGACAGGTGTAATAGGACATCCTGGCCAAGCTGTACTCATTTTTGCTGGGTCTGCAAAGAAACATGAGCTCTGGCGTTGTCCTGATGAAAGACAACACCATTTCCAGGCACCTCCTCAGTTGCTGTCTTTAATTGGTCCAAATGAAAACGGTAGTTGTTTAAATTCAACATTTCATAATACAATATTCCCAGAACTTGGTATCTTTCAAGGCGACGAACTGGCCTAAATGTTTTTACAGGATTCCAGAGAATTGAAGCTTTCCCCTATTTGTAGGGCGGAAATTGGGTAATCTGAAGTTGCAAGGTCAGGTGAGTATGGCAGGTGTACTAGGACTCCCCAGTTATTTCTGCTGTGTCTGTAAGGAGACTGACAGTTTCCCTGGTGAAAAATGATACCGTTTCGATTGTCCAATTCCAGATATTTAATCGATTACTGCCATTGATCGGTACAGTTAATAAGAGTACATCAGTAGATCGTAATACTAAATGCCGTCCCAATCCTACCAGCATCACGGGTCGGCTTTTGGAGTAGTTAACCGTGGTTCATCTTGCGTTTGGCTCCACATTGTTGTAAATACTCTATTTTTCATCGTCTGTTAGCGTTAATCTCAAAAATGGGTCATTTATGTTGCGTTTGAGCAAAGAATCGCGGATAGAAACGCGGCTCATTAAACGTTTTCCAATAAATCGTGAGGTATACAAACAATGTAGCAGTTCATGTATCCAAATGCTTTCAAATAGGAAATATGAGAAGTCTCAACAACGTACCTTATCGTGTGACCTGGATTATATTTAATCGGGTTCTCAATTTGGTCATCATCAACGACTTTAGGCCTGCCGGAATGTTCCCCGTCTTCCAGATCAAAACGTAGCGTAAAACTTCACCAGCTCCATAAATAGAAAATATTCTTTTTGCCGTTGGGTGCATTTTTTATATACATAAAAAGAGTATGAAAGGACGAAAATACATCTCAATGTACTCAATTCTGACTTTTAATAACATAAAAACATTTAAAATTCACAATCCACACAAGAATCATATAGAAAGACGTACTGAAATGGCACCTTTCAGAAAATCTATATATGCCATAAATTTCAGACGTGTGAAACTTAATCATGTGTTCATCTATTAAAAAACGCTAGAAAATTATGTTCCAATGCAACAAAACATTTTTCAATTTTCTGTTAATTCCGATATTCTAATCATTTAATATACATTGTTACATATTTAAAAAGAATACCTGTGTGTGTCCAAAGATATTTCAAACTGAGTAATCATTACGAAATGAATCCCACATTGACTTGTTATTTTGTTTCCTTTTGAATGTTTCTTCTTTAGCAGGCTTTTCGGTTGGGATTTATTTCGATGCGGAAAGTGTTCAAATTTTCTTAGTCACCAGCGTCCGATCACACAAACGGCATTTCCCTATTGCATTAAAAAATGTAGAAGTCTTGACATGGCAGCCAGGTACTTTTAACAGATACACACATGTTTCATTTTATGCTCATGGTCATACGAAATATTATAAAACGTACGTAAGTGATTAAAAATAATTAGAGAATCCTTTTCATAATAAACAGAATAACAAAATATCTTACTCCAAGGAATAAAGTTTCTTTTCTTCTTGATGCTACGCTAATAAACCTTGAATCACAGTTTTTCGATAACAATTAGGCGGCGTCAGTGAAAATTCTAACATTCCATCTTTTACTAGTTGGGTAGCTATCGTTTCACTGACACCAAGATGGTCGAAATTCAAATCTAAATTTTTTGGCCTATTTAAAATTCTAGGTCCGCTCTTTGCTATGTTTTCAATTTCAGCAGTCTCTACCTTCAAGCCCAGTTCGAAGGCCTACACACAGCCCTCGCTATAGAAGAGGGGGCCAGTCCTGGCAATTTAACGTCAAATGTCTCTATCCTCTCGTGGGAATCGGTGGAGAAATCTCCCCTCGAGACACCTACCAAAGGAAAACTACAAACAACCCTTGCTGCAGAAGACGAGGCCTGTCCTAGCATTTTCACACTCAGATTTCTCGTTCCTCCTCGGCAAATTAACTACCATACTCAAAAAATTTGTTAACTGGGAAGCCTCATTTTTTCCTCCACAAAATACTACTATTTCGCACTGTCTCTCAACCAGAAATAAAAGCTGTTGTACAGTTATTTTCAAGCTTTGGGTATTTGTTCATTCCACTCACACTGCCGAGCACAAACAAACACTTAACCGGGAAAACTTCTCACATTCAAGCTTTTATTTTAGTTTTAATTTCAAGTTAATAAATTAGCTTTAATATTGCCAATAATTAAAATAATTGTAATTCAGCAACTAGTTTAAATTGATTGGAAGGTGTTTTTATTTCTTTGTTTTTATTTCTTTTGTTTTGCTAAAATAGCTAATTAGCTTCCTTTTATAATCGTCTTTCATTGCAATATAATTCGCTTTATTAAAATCTTCCAAATATAAGATGTACTTTTCTGAAACTTTATTTGAGAAATATTACCTGATTTAATGTATCTGATTTGAAACGACTATTATTTACTTTAAGTTTAAAATATCGCAGAAATGCATTTTTAACCTGACAGTAGTTGTTTTATTTAAGGTGTTGGCGAGTTTGACAGCTTGGTGACAGATTGATATTTATCTAATGATATTCTATGGGGGCCTTAGGTGTTAAAAAAGTAAATGAATTAATGTGAGCGTCTCTTGTATATAATTTTTAAGTACTTAGTAATGTTAAAAATTTAAGAAAATATTCTCCGTAATCTAATGTTTTATTGAATTTTGATATTTTAGCAATAATTTTACTATAGTTATCGATCTTATTTTTGAGGAGAAAATCTGTTTTTGTCAATTTTTTTATTTTTTTCATCATGCTATGCTCCTTTTTCAGCGAATTATTGGATGTATCTACTTAAAACGGACAGATGTTTTGGTTTATACTCTTTTCCTTTTAACCAGGGGTTGTTGCCAGACGGAAAGGAAATTTAACTCACGCTACACCGAAGTTTTTTTTTTTGTTTTTTTTTTGTTTTGTTTTTTATTGGCGAACAAGAAAAACCTTGCTTCATGATAAATCTATATCAGTGGTTCTCAACGGGGGTCTATATGAATCCAAGGGGTCCATATAACATTACTACGAGTTCACAAAAAAAAAAAAAAAAAAAAAAACATAGTAGATTGGGGGTTCACCGTAATATTTTCCTGATCCATAGAACAATTTCACTTTGGAGCGGTTGTCACAACTAATATTTGGAATTTCTACAGTAATCTATGCCATTTTAAAATACTAAAATTCGAAACAAACAACTCTAAAACTAGCACAAAATGTGACCAAGCAATGTAAGTTAGCGTCCCTTTTACTCTACCAGATGTTTTGACTGTAAAAGTTGAATAAAAACAAAGGATATATAAAAGGAGGATTATATATATAAAGGAAAATTATATAAATATTATAATTTATTATATAAATTAATTTAATATATTAATAAAATAAAATACTAATATATTAATATAAATTAATCAATATAAAATATTAAAAAATAAAATATTAATAATAAAATTAATTTAATATATAAATTGTATAAGGATTATATATAAAGGAAGCCTATACATTTTCTATTTCTATAATACAATTCCCAAACTTGTCTATTAGTAAATAATAAAATAAGCTTGTTTTCATCGAATGGTTATGGGGTTCCACTAAAAAAAATTATGAGTAAAAGATGTCCATGGGTAAAAGTAGTCCATGGATAAAAAATGGTTGAGAACCACTTATCTATACTATAAAAGAAAAGCTGGCCATCTCAGCCTGTCTGCGTTTGACTTTGTATGCGAATGTCTGTGTTGTGTATGAGTGACTTACGTGTGCATGTGCCATTTAAAGTATACAAAAGGACACGCACACACATACGCATACAATTTGAATGAGTTTGAAATAAGATATTGGAATGATATATTTCGCCCCTACACAGTCTGAACAACATCTACCATTGAAATGAATATCTAAGAAAACTTAGCCAACGCGACATAGATGTCCATTTTAACTTCATTCAGATTGTGTGTATGTATGTTTGTGTGTACGCATGTATATTTGAATTCAATGACATTCCTAAAAATGTTTCTATAAAATTAAAACAATTTAAAAATATAATCCTGTTACGAATAAGTTCAATAAAATATTATATTTTATGGTTTAATTTTTTTTCTTGTCTCCAATTTTATGATTTTATTGCTCATCACATGGTAGATGTAGTCCAGACTGAGTGGGAGGGTAATTGCAATATCTTATTTCAAACTAACAAATTGAATATGTTGGGCGTATATGTGTATATATTAAATGGCATATACACATGTAAGTCGTTCATACACAAGATCAGCGCGTACTACCCCGAATCCACCGACCGGGTATGGGTGGGGGGGTTCAAGCTTGATTGGAGTATACGAGGTAATCTTATTATTAATTAATATATGTTATACATTTAATTATAAAAATATTATTATATACTCTTATTAAAATTAGGTACCTCTATGAGATCGCTAAAAAAAGGGCATAGCATGATGAAAAAGACGCCAAACTTGACGAAAACAAAATTTTATCGTCTAAATGTTTATGTTGTTATTAAGAGGAAAGATCAAAGTATTTTGGGGGTATTTTTACATTTTTTAACCGTTCCTGGCACATCCGAAATTTTCGTTAAAATCTTATTTTTTTGAGTCAGCAAAATTGACAGATAATCAATCGTGTCAACCATTTTCTTCTAATTTATAAAAAAAATGAAAATCTCAGTTTGAAATTCTTTTAAAAATCAATTATAATTTTTTCAAAACTTATTTTAAGAAAATCAGAAATTATAATGTTTATTTAGAATATTTTAAAACAAGCATTATTTAGTTTCTGCGCCGAAAAGATGTAATTTGAAAATAAAATAAAGCAGGTTATAACATTTCGCGTCACTTGACAGGTGATGAATGACGTATTGACAGATTACGTGAGAATAATTTATTCTACAGAAGGAGAAAAGTGAAATTATTTAGATTTAAGTGAAAAAATTATTTACCTCGTTATTTTTAAGGAAAACTTTCAGCGCTCTAAATTTTTTTTTGTGCTTAGCTTTCACCTTTACGTTTACGATGCTTTATGGAAAATATATTATAAAGAAATTAAAATAAGACTGTTAAGAGTGAGATTAAATTTCATAAAAAAGGTATCTAATTAATTTATAGGTATCTTTCTTATGAAATTTTATCAGAAGTGTACATAAAATACTATAATTTTATGTACATTTATTACATATTACTGTGTTATTTGTATTTCCATTCATTTTATTATTCATTTTGATATTTCATTTATGGAAAAATGTCATAACTGAGATTAATATAAAAATAAGATCATATAAATTTCATAAGATGATACTGATACTTGTAGGTACCCTTCTCAATTGAAATTGAAAAATCAAATTAACTTTTCCACACGTGTTTCTCAAAAGTAACAGCGGAAAACAATGCTTAACTCAAATAACGTAACTTAATTGTATTCTGGTTGGTCTTCCGTACTTTATAATTACAGCCCGTTTATAAACACAAAATTACATTTCTTAATTACTGCAGGTCTTCTGATTAGTCAAAACGATACAATTTACAACGCGCTAAAAAAGATCTATCTCGAAAGGACATTTATGGAACTGAATGCGACTTTTAACTAATTTTATAATATTTTAACAACTTAAATGTAAAAATCTATTATAATTAAAGAAATAACAAATAATTGTATTAAAAATTCATTTTTCATGGAATTTTTTTTTTTTTTTTTGCTTTCCGAAAATATTGTCCATATTCATAAAAACAACTAAAAGCAAATAAAAGTATTTGAAATTAAATAATATATTTGTTTTATTGAGTTTTGTATGTTACAATTCAGAGCTGATTTTCAGGTACGTGGGGTCCAATTAAAAAAAACAAACATGATTTGCATTCCTCAAAGCCTTGCGCTTTTAACTATTGTAATCACTAAACTCGATGCGATTGAATTTCTAGCGTTTTCATAAATTAGTTATGGGGGAGGGGTAATAAATATAAAAAATATTTCCCATGACTTTAAAAAAAGAAAATATATTTATAATAGTTTTCATCATTTGTGAATAGTTTCTGAAAGTTTCATTAACATCCGACAATTATTTTTATTTTTGCAAGATTTTCCAAATTAATGTGTGTCATACAAAAAAAAGTGCTGAAAATTCATGTTATTTTACTAGTTCTCATGGAGGTACCTAATTAAAATGATTATAAAAATTATAAAGTAATATTAAAACTTCAAATATGAAATATAATTTTAATAACTTTTCTATTCAATGCATTTTGTTTGTGGTAGGTTTTGGTGCATTTTTCAATTTTGTCCGCTGCCTAAAAAATACCTTCTTAGCTGTTTTTAATGAAAGGAAGAGATTTATTATAAAATTAATTAATGAATAAATTCATAAAATGTCATTAAAATCAGATAATTCTCTTTATTTTAAAAAAGAAAATTGACCTGTTTTAAATTATTTTCAAATTACCACCCCTTGTTGATTCTGAAAGTAACTATTGCTACTACTACCAATAATAATAATAATAATGATAATACTATTACTATTACTACTACTACTAATACTACAAATAATAATAATAATAATAATAATAATAATAATAATGATAATAATGTCTTATCCCATTTACATTCCTCCGAGTGAAATGAGTTATTCATTTTAAAGATACAAAAGCAGAAACAAACCAGCTGACACAAACTAGAATTTGAACTCTGTTCATCCAATTCGATTATCCAAGCTGCTAACAAATAACTCATCATGCCTCCCTCTTATTAGGAGTCAATCATTAAAATCAGTAAATATTTTTCTTCACTTTGATGCAACAATATTTTTTGCAGTTATTGCATCAAAGTTAAGAAAAGTTCTAATAAAAATATTTTATAAAAATGAATTAAACCTAAAAATTAAAATACAATAGAAAATAACTAACTGGTTAAAAAACAACAAATCTGGTAAATAAATTCTCTTCTTTGAATTCCACATTTGTTCTTTTAACTTTGCTTTTTTCAGCAATAAACCCCAATTTCTATAGATTCTTGAGTTCAACTGGAAAAGCTTGAGGCCAAACGTTTTCACACATACATGAGAAGTCCAAGACTTTGGCGCCAGTCCTTTAATATTTATTTTTCCTGTTCTCATTTTTTTTCTGTTTTTATATAGAAATGAGAAAGAGAATGAGCTGATAATGAAAGAAAGGATAAAGGGTGGGTGGATAGATACAATGCCATAAAATCAAAGAGTAAAGAAGTTTAAGATTAATCATTAGAACAAATTAAATATTCAATGACATCTTACAGACATCAAACGATATAAATGTGGATCACAGAAACGAAGAGAGAAAAAACAGATGACAACATCAGTACACAACTCCTGAACTTGTGTATTGCATTGCATGTATTGCTTACTGCACCAGGAATTGTTGCAAGTAACGAAAGTAGTTGCAGCAAACTAAAACTTATAAAAAATTATCTGCAATCTACAATGAGAGATGAAAAGTTTAGCAATAATTAGGTTAGTAATAATTTCCGTTGAAAATGAATGTGCTTGATCCTTCGATTGTGATGAAGTCGTGAATACATTTGCCCATGCTAAGGCTCGAAAAAACACTTTATAAAATTCACTATTTTTTGTTCATAATGTTAAATGTGTTAAAAGATTCAACTTTTTAAAAAGAAAAATCTCAAGTTGATGTTAGAAACTGTCGCAAAACATTGTCCATTTATTTAAGGTGGAATCATCTATTATAACATGTCTCTAATTTGTATTCAGATACATTGTATTTATTTTCAACTTTCGTAGTTGATTTGTTCATCTATATTGCATATCATCAATTATTGTATATTTATATTTTATATGAATACTACTTTATGAAAATTGAGATGAAGTAGAGTGGGATCCTGTATTCTTTCAATTGTATTTTAATTTTTAGATTTAATACTTTTTACAAAATATTCTCTTCCGGTGTCTTGCTTCCCAATCAACTTTTATTTTCAAAAATCCAAATTCTATGTCAACCATTACCGTCTGTTTTCTTAATTCCTGTTCTTTTCCTGTTTTCTCTACTTAATAATGATTTTTTTCTCATATTCTCTCACACTCATTAACCCTGCGCGTCTTAGATGCTTATTTGTCTTCCCTGGGATGAAATGATTAAAATCAGAATAAATAAACTTTATACTCCATGGACGAATTTATTCAAATTATGTGCCTTACCAAACTAAATAAACTAATTCTTGCTTGACCTCTCGTCGATAACTTATTTACCAATGTTCCTCTAAATGATAATGTTGAATCGATTACATAAAGATTTTATATCCTTTCCGCTTCCTTCCCCATTTTAAGCATGGAAATTCCTGCAAGCATATATCGCACAAGTCACGTTCTATGACACAATGTTGAAAATATACAAACACACAAACTGACAGCATAATTCTCATATCGCCACTTGGATATTTCTTCTCAAGGTATTATATGACTTATCTTGAAAATTAAATATGCAACACGTCAAACCCACACATCGAGGATATATTACTCCTTGCAAAAAACCTAGATCCGATAAAAAGAAAACTAAAACAAAACCTTTGAAAGTAATTCCGTACACGGTGTTACAGATGAGCTCTGCGTCAGTACAAAAAAAAGCCTTATGGTGGTATTGATCAGAACCTTATTACTTCAGCATTCAATAACAAAAATATTCGTATTAACTCATGCTTCCTTAACAGAGACTGCCCTAGAGTTGCTGGCACTATGGGCAAGCTGAAATTCCGTGACTTTACAAGTATTTTTTATAAATTATCACAAGGAGAAAAATTGAAACTGTAGAATAACGAGTTTATTACAATATACAACTTAATACAAGCGAAAGATAACATTCAGTATCTTAATTAAAACATTTTTCTAGCCTTTAGATCTGCAAACATTTTCATGGCACTTTCTACACCTATCTTTGTTGCAAGATCATTTTCTATTGACAAAATAGTCAAAGAATTTAAACTGTCTTGAGTCATGGGCAACTGCAAGTATGTTTTGATAAACTCTAGTTTTGGAAGAATTAAAGCTTATAAAAATATACTTGCTAATCACATCATGGATGAACAAATCAAATTATTTTTACAGACAATTAATCATAGTAACATACATAAAAATCCTTATTTAAATCACAGTAAAAATATTATTAAGTTATTTTACTCTAAACAGATGCATTGCAATTACATAAAAGGCAAAGAATCGATATCTTATCCACAGATATATAACCCCAGCAAAATCACTTAAGATTCCATATAATACTACAAAAAAAATTAAAACTTTTCAACCTCGTCATTCAGTCAGTTAAGTGTCTTGCGTGAAACACGCTGGGACGATCATGTCACTTTCGATTCATGACTGAGTAGGCAGATTTTCGCGCAGTAGGTTGCAGTTTCTTTCTGTTGTAAACCGGCTGCCAACCCAATCTGTCCTGATATTAAATCCCCAGGAAGGGTATTTGCGCACAAGAGAATGTAACGTGCCCGCTTGGAATTTGAACACAGCTCTCCAATTTCTCACTGCGTGCTTATATACATGACACTACAACGTACATCCACGTCATTACCAGTTGCAAAACACCGACGGATTAAATCGTTGCTTGAAGTACACTGTATTATTAATATTACTTTCTTTTTCACCTAATTTTTTTCAGTTGCAACCTTATTGTTAATTTCACTCAAAGGTGTTTTCAACTATGAAATTCAAACAAATTCAAATTAAATGTCAGGATAAACTTTTTGCGCAGCAAATAAAATAACATTCAGAGTGATAAAGCTTAAAGCATGATTCCCCAAAATTATGAGTTCAATCCCATGGTTTGGGAGCGCTCAAAAGTTACGTGCTCTGATTAAGTGGAAGAAACGGACAAACGACACTTAGGTGAATAAAACTGTTTTATCATTAGATTATTCACTGATATGAGTTATCTCCTCTTAGCATAGAAACCAGAACGAGAACATTCTACTCCCGTGAATTGAAAGAAATGTCCCGTTCGAAATTCCAAAAGGCTTACCGAGTACGAAGACAGACTCTTGAAAAAGGTTCGAGGGTACAAAAGCTGAAACGGTGTGAATATAACAATTAAGAGCAGCATGCTGCTTCGAAGAGCAAAGCATATAATAATGTTAGATCTTCATCTCAAAAGTTCCGATACAATGAACAATAATATATGAAAGGACTCAAAGCATAAAATTTAATTTCTACAAGTTTCTACCTGAAATAAAGCAACTAATTTGCCACCGGGAGAAGCTCGCCGAAACCCTCAATAGACATTCCTTGCTCTATTTAAGAGAACACGTTTCAATAAAGGGTTATTTATATATATATATATATATATATATATATATATATATATATATATATATATATATATAATATATATATATATATTAAATCACGTACAATTGTGTTTTGTAGGTTCGTTTTTTTTAACTGAATTTCTTGAATAAGTGCCTAGTGTTCAATTTTACTACATTTATCACAATTTATATACATTTCAAATGGAAACATCTAAGCAAGAGCGGAAGCCAATAAATATTTTCGCATCTGAACGAATTTGTTCGGCATTCTATCTGCTCCGCTGTTCTCTGCAATCATTACTTATTACATTAAGTGCC